>LOND01028443.1:0-11699 GCA_014220965.1 Paragonimus kellicotti | reverse complement strand
GTGAGGTTAACAGTCATCGCAAAATTGAGGTGGGATACAAAAGGCGACAATTGCTCACAACAAAATGACAGGTCTGTGACCACATTGGGAAAACGAAGGTAAACATATACCGTATACTTCGGGGTGATGTCGCGCATATCCTGGGCCCAGATAACGTTAAAATCACACCACATTGAATGTCCACGGTCAGCAAATCGTGGAGTACTAGGAGTGATAATTGGTGTTCTAAGAGTTGAATTTTAACGTGGTGGAACAACTGAGAACATACGGGGAGGCTTCTGATGCTAGTGGCAATATCAACCAAGAGTCGTGAGAAGTAGAGTTCTGATTGTCACGTCCACCGGATAAGTTGTGGCTGCAATAGTGCGGGGAAGTCGAAACACTTATCGACAGATAACTTACTTTCACACTTATGTTGCAATTATATTCACTTTCAGTGACATTGTTGACTGGCCACACGAGGTTGATAATGGATGTTCTAAAGATTCAGTATCGACGAGGTTAAAAATCAGCAGTCATACTGGCAGCTGTCATGGGAGTCTGCGATTAATGTGAACATCGACCAGCGGCCGTCGGGTTCGCTCATATCCACAATGCACTTAGACGTGTGACCGCTGGAATTGCAAAAGAGGGCGCCAATAAAGGTGCCCTAGAACCGACTATACAGTCTTCAGTAATCTGCTCACCTTCGAGTAAGTGAAAAAGCGGTGGAACACAGAAAAAATGTTCCTCACTTTATATCACACAGAAGTGTTGTATATAGTACAATATGCTTGGATTCATGATCACACATTTCGGATTCTGATTTGTACAGAGAATAAAATCGTTAGCAAAGTCAGGTTGACCTAACCCATGAGGAAGGTCGAAGAATGCAGTATACGATTACACCAGTAACGGCTACGCCCGACTGACTTCAGCTTTGAATAATGTCTTAGAATGTGGTGTGCGTTCACGCAAACAGCTAATTCAGAATGATTGACCTAAGCTATGAGTAACCTTCGAGAATGTACTATGCGTTCACACTAGTAGCTGCTCCACCCGAATGACGTTTGCCATGAACAACATGGAGAACGAACACATGCGGGAAGTGATGAGAAACTTATATTTGAAGCGTTTGGGATACGTGTCATTCGGCATGTCTGGTTTCCTCGATTGTCATGTTGATTGGAATATTCTTATGTATTACGAAGAATAATTGGCATTCTTAACATCAAGTTGTGACTGGCTGAGATGTATGCCTCCCAGTGATCGGCAGCAAGCTTGAGTTCATCCGTTTCCGCACACTGATGATATGAGCGCCAGGTGCCCTCGATGTAGTCGGAAATAACGCAGTAGAATGAATAGAATCAAATTCCGAAGATTCTCAGTGGTAGACTGGGACATAATACCCCTTTTACGCTATTCCATACACGCCGAAGGTGGAAACAACCGATTCTAACAGCAACGTTTTGTCGACCAGTGGCTACCTGGAATCCTGCAAAAAAGGAGAACATAACTGTCATGTAGACGAGAAAGCTGGTAACGTTGTCATATATGTTTCACTAGGTTAGTATTCTTATTGAAATGCAATGCCAACTGGTATGATCGTATATTTCCATTTCGACGATATCTTCAAAGCGTCGCAAAATAAGACACTCTCAGGCTATAGGATGACGTATTTCATCTCGGAAGTTGCAACAAGCGCACTTATAAGACTTGAAAAATTGGGCCAACGCCAGTAACGGGTGGTTTTCGTGAAAATGGTAGAAAACATTTTTATCAAACCAGTACGTTTGACACTTATTCAGTGTATTCCAGTTCTCTCATCAATACTGCCTATTTACAATTGGTTAACTGTGAACACTTTGTATGAAATTTTAATTTTGACATTTTCCGAAATATTTAAAAATAGGATTTGCGCCAAAATAATCGGTTTCCTGACCTTCAAGCCAATCCTTGCGAAAGTGATAATATCCCTTGATTGCACTTCATATAGAAATAAGGCGTGGGCAAGTCCGGGAATTTCATGCATATCCTGTACAAGATTTGAACGAGACTCATGTGGGGGCATTTATTTATTCTTTCAAGGTTTTGTCTGACACATTATTCAAGGCCGTGTGGGCAAACTTCAAGAAACTTACGAAGATGAAGCAATGGATTTAGGCACTATTTAAAATATCGATCTGGAAAAATTGGCGACTGAATCTACGGGGAGAAGATGAGCCAGAAGACCCCAAGTCCAACCGATTGATAAAGTAACAAATAGGCAGTATTGCGATAAACGTTCGAAAAATTTCAAATTGTTCCATCAACATACACTTTTAGGCCGATTGGCCAATGGACTATTCTTCAGATGATAATTAAGTAGAATCAGAGATGACGCACAATTTTGGGTGGTGAATGAGAGAATTCAAAGTGATTTTCGGGGCCATGACGAATGATGTCACATATATTTTTGGCATCACCTGCATACAGATGACATTATCGTGATGCCAGTTCGTAGGTTCGTACGCCCGAGGTTTCCCCAGCGCTGTGTTAACGCGGAACGGAAGTCGTAATTAGAAGACGGCGGCGAATCTGCAAACAAACTTCATTTATTGATTTACTCACCGTTCATAAGCGGACTACAACGCAACAATTAAGGGCGCTAGGAAAGTGTGCTTGAGAGAACCTCAACCACAAACCGCACAACAGCCAACAGAGAGAATTATTGTCGACGGAATCTCCGATCAACCTTCAGAATTCAAACAAGCGTCCGACTTGCTGGGCGGCGTTTCAACGGTGATAAGTGAAACGTGTTGTTGTCCTAGTGAATGCGGCTTATATTAGTAGGGATGGCGCGGATTCATTATACAGCTACGACTAAGACTGCGATACCTACGCCAACACACTAACTTTGAGGTTAGTGGTTTGCAGTAAATTTTCATTCGCAAGATGCTGTAAACAGGCAACTTTCTTCGACACTTATGTTGCAATTATATTCACTTTCAGTGACATTGTTGACTGGCCACACGGGGTTGATAATGGATGTTCTAAAGATTCAGTATCGACGAGGTTAAAAATCAGCAGTCATACTGGCAGCTGTCATGGGAGTCTGCGATTAATGTGAACATCGACCAGCGGCCGTCGGGTTCGCTCATATCCACAATGCACTTAGACGTGTGACCGCTGGAATTGCAAAAGAGGGCGCCAATAAAGGTGCCCTAGAACCGACTATACAGTCTTCAGTAATCTGCTCACCTTCGAGTAAGTGAAAAAGCGGTGGAACACAGAAAAAATGTTCCTCACTTTATATCACACAGAAGTGTTGTATATAGTACAATATGCTTGGATTCATGATCACACATTTCGGATTCTGATTTGTACAGAGAATAAAATCGTTAGCAAAGTCAGGTTGACCTAACCCATGAGGAAGGTCGAAGAATGCAGTATACGATTACACCAGTAACGGCTACGCCCGACTGACTTCAGCTTTGAATAATGTCTTAGAATGTGGTGTGCGTTCACGCAAACAGCTAATTCAGAATGATTGACCTAAGCTATGAGTAACCTTCGAGAATGTACTATGCGTTCACACTAGTAGCTGCTCCACCCGAATGACGTTTGCCATGAACAACATGGAGAACGAACACATGCGGGAAGTGATGAGAAACTTATATTTGAAGCGTTTGGGATACGTGTCATTCGGCATGTCTGGTTTCCTCGATTGTCATGTTGATTGGAATATTCTTATGTATTACGAAGAATAATTGGCATTCTTAACATCAAGTTGTGACTGGCTGAGAGGTATACCTCCCAGTGATCGGCAGGCAGCTTGAGTTCATCTGTTTCCGTATACTGATGATATGAAGCGCCAGGTGCCCTCGATGTAGTCGGAAATAACGCAGTAGAATGAATAGAATCAAATTCCGAAGATTCTCAGTGGTAGACTGGGACATAATACCCCTTTTACGCTATTCCATACACGCCGAAGGTGGAAACAACCGATTCTAACAGCAACGTTTTGTCGACCAGTGGCTACCTGGAATCCTGCAAAAAAGGAGAACATAACTGTCATGTAGACGAGAAAGCTGGTAACGTTGTCATATATGTTTCACTAGGTTAGTATTCTTGTTGAAATGCAATGCCAACATTGTATGGTCGTATATTTCCATTTCGACGATATCTTCAAAACGCCGCAAAATAAGCACTCTCAGGCTATAGAATGACGTATTTCATCTCGGAAATTGCAATGAGCGCATTTATAAGACTTGAAAAAGTGAGCCAACGCCAATAACGGGTGGTTTTCGTGAAAATGGTAGAAAACATTTTTATCAAACCAGTACGTTTGACACTTATTCAGTGTATTCCAGTTCTCTCATCAATACTGCCTATTTACAATTGGTTAACTGTGAACACTTTGTATGAAATTTTAATTTTGACATTTTCCGAAATATTTAAAAATAGGATTTGCGCCAAAATAATCGGTTTCCTGACCTTCAAGCCAATCCTTGCGAAAGTGATAATATCCCTTGATTGCACTTCATATAGAAATAAGGCGTGGGCAAGTCCGGGAATTTCATGCATATCCTGTACAAGATTTGAACGAGACTCATGTGGGGGCATTTATTTATTCTTTCAAGGTTTTGTCTGACACATTATTCAAGGCCGTGTGGGCAAACTTCAAGAAACTTACGAAGATGAAGCAATGGATTTAGGTACTATTTAAAATATCGATCTGGAAAAATTGGCGACTGAATCTACGGGGAGAAGATGAGCCAGAAGACCCCAAGTCCAACCGATTGATAAAGTAACAAATAGGCAGTATTGCGATAAACGTTCGAAAAATTTCAAATTGTTCCATCAACATACACTTTTAGGCCGATTGGCCAATGGACTATTCTTCAGATGATAATTAAGTAGAATCAGAGATGACGCACAATTTTGGGATGGTGAATGAGAGAATTCAAAGTGATTTTCGGGGCCATGACGAATGATGTCACATATATTTTTGGCATCACCTGCATACAGATGACATTATCGTGATGCTAGTTCCTAGGTTCGTACGCCCAAGGTTTCCCCAGCCTTATGTTAACGCGGAACGGAAGTCGTAATGAGAAGACGGCGAATCTGCAAACAAACTTTATTTATTGATTTACTCACCGTTCACAAGCAGACTTCAACGCAACAGTTAAAGGCGCTAGGGAGTTGGACGTGAGAGAACCTCAAGCACAACCGCACGGCAACCGCCAGAGAGAACGAATGTCGACGGAAACTCCAGTCGACCTTCAGAATTCAAACAAGCGTCAGACTGGTTGGGCGGCGTTCCCAACGGTGACAGCTAAAACATTGTTATCCTAGTGAATGTAGCCTATAGTAGTAGAGATGGCGCGGATTCATTATACAGTCACGACTAAGACTGCGATACCTACGCCAACACACTAACTTTGATGTTAGTGGTTTGTAGTAAATTTACATTCACAAGATAATGTGAACAGGCAACTCTCACGTCGCAGGGAGTTTAGGATTTTGGGGACGTCGAAGGTGATCTCACTGCAACCTTTTTAAATATTGGCACATTTCGGCTTACGTACTTGAGGGATGCATGTGTTGTGTCGTTTTGCACACCTTTCGTGTGATCCAGGTGATGCTGCAGTCTGTGTTTACCGGCTGCAGGAACATACGCCTACTGATCGAAAGCAGAACTCTCAAGCGCATTCATTGCGGGGGACTCAGTATGATCGTATGGGATGGCGGATTCGCTGGCTGCTGAATCATGGCCATCAGACACTTCCGATGAAGGTGTCTTGAAAACGTTATTCAAGCATGCAATGCACTGTATATCAGCAACCTGGAGAGAGAGAAAGTAACGTTTTAAATACTACCGTTGTTTGACGAACTTATCCTGGGGCAAGAAATTGACGCTAGGGAAGTAGCGTTTTAGATCACTTGTCCTTGAAGTAAGTAAATACAGAGTGAGTGCATGAAGGAAGATTACATTTTTTCATCTCATGCTTTTGACCTATTTGGCCGGCAGCCAGCTAACACAGACAAATTAGCTGGAAAAACTGGTACCACAGACGAGGACGTTTACCGAAGGAATTTCAAGGTTTCGTGTTTGTCAGAACGATGGCTAGTATTACCATCAGTAATATGAATATACTTCGTAACGAGATAAAGCTAAACTAATGAAGCACACGGAGACAAACCACAGCCAGTGTAATGAAGAGAAATGAGTGGATAAAATTCAAAAAGAGAGCAAAGGTGAGCCCCTGAAACCGGACTGAAGAACTACTTTCGAGACTTGAAACAAAAGCGAACGCGAACATGCCCACGAACAGCCAGTGTGAAAAAGGAAACTGAACAGAATGGAAGAAAAGGGAAACAGCTGTATCCTTGACAACTCCACCTTCAGAGTTTCACACACCATTTTCACAAATTTTGATATAAAATCAAGATGACTCATGGGGTCTCTGGAGTTTTGGAGGCAGATGGGGCTGTGGGGCTGAAGTGCACACGCGCTGGCTGACACGCTGAAACTGGTTAGCCCTTACGAGGCCATAGGAACTATGTCGAAAGGGTACACAGAGCAGGCAAAGCTGGCACGCCTGCACCCGGCCGTTGGGATGACTGGGTTCTCCGGCCAACACGTACGCGGTTATCACTGGAGGCCTGGATGTGATTGTACGACATCGAACGCACAAAAACTACACCTCTGGGGAAGAACATCGTCTGTTTGTCGACGCACAAAAGAGATCCACTTAAGTTGTCACTTGCTTTGGTAATCATCATCTGAAAAACAGGATAAGCCCAGCAAACCTTGTGTCGGATGCTAAGGCGTCAGCTATCCAAGTGGCAGTGTGAAGGCTGCCGCAACGACAGAAGGGAAGGCCGAAAAACGCAAATTACTGGACTGTTCGTGGTATCCAACCCCGGACAAGTAGTGCCCTAGGCAAACTGTAAACCTTGGCGATGCCACTCTGGGTTTGGGTGATTCAGGCGCAACTCGGGCAGGACAGACTGCATCATGAGATCAGAGTAAAGGTCTGCTGGATATTGTACTAGCAAAACAATACAACGGGTGACAGACCAGCAATAATTAAATATATTCGGGCACTATGGCTCGTCGAGATAAGTGTGGACACTGTGAGTGGTTGACTGAATATAAAAATGTGTTGGCCGGCAACCCATAATTAAACAACCAAACAACTCACAGCAGGAACCGGGCATTTTCTGGACGCCGTCTATCCTCTTCATTCTATCAGTTCTCCTTAAACAGTAACTAACTGAGGTTTTAACCGACCATCGCTTCCAATTTACTGTACCATCCCTAGCGCTGTTCGCCCTGTTCTACAAAGAGTTTTTGCAAACCACGCTACAAACCTCATACATGCATAGGTTGTTGTTGTCCCACTTTTGGTTAAAGTCCATCCAAGGAGCATAATTTTTTTATCTTTTCCACGTACAAACCTACAAGCTTGAGTTAGTATTACGGTCCACTCAGCGGGCTCCGCAAGCATTGCACCTGTTCAATAAACAAGTTCGTAATTGTACAAAACGGTTAGAAGACGAACACCGGTAGATGCTAGCATTTCGTATTGGCTCGTCTCTTCTGTCCAGTTCCCAAACCACTTTGACCGATTATAACTTACCCGCCCGCGCATCTTTCCAAATTTAACGCCCTCCTCACTGTACTGGGTGGTTGTAGATAACCGCACCACATAACTAATATACAGAGCGAACCACACATATCGCCTATATATCGCGCAGATCGTCTGAGATCTATCAGCACCGAGTCGGCGTAGTTATCGGCATTCGTACGACGAGAGAGCTTTATAGATCGCGCGAAGCGAGAGAGGAGCTATTATTACCTGTGACGATACTAGATATTACGTTATACTAGATATATTCCACACACCACACAGGTTCTCGACGCTCTCATCGCGCATCGCGCCTTCACCCCACAACTTTATAGAAGCCGCTGGCGTTCTAGCCTGGTCGCATTACTGCATCCGAAGCTACAGCACACGAGCTCGCTGAGCTGTTTCACTTAAGCATCACACGCACTTGCCGACGTCTATTGCTTCCTGTTATTGTTGGTTCTTTTTTGTTCCTACCCCCACCCCAAGTACTGTAGACGTTAAATTGGAAGTTTCCCGTGTTATTGGTTATTTGGTACTGACGAGCCAATACGAAATGCTAGCATCTACCAGTGTTCGTCTTCTAACCGTTTTGTTCAAATTACTGAAGGGATATAACTGTTTCAAAGTTCGTTATTGTCTGTCAGTACCGATCGCCCACATGATTAATAGTGAATGTCAGTTATTCATCAAGCCCCCGTTTCTGATTGGCTTCCACACGCAACCATCATTCGGTCATAGCAACTCCAACTCAGTGGAGAACGAATAGCTCACTCCGGAGCAACTTCACACTGACTACTGTGTCAAGCAAAATCAATAATCGGTTGTGTCCACAGATGGGTGAATTTCCAACTGTTTATACACTCTAAACTTTAGTAACATGGGAAAATTTACCAGATGTGCTGGGGACTCACATTATTGATACCAGCTATGAAATTCGTACAAAAATTGGCACAATGTCCCAGCCAGTATTGATTGAGAAATATCTACCGAGTTAAATTCTGCTATGGCTCACTGCATTCCTATAATTATAAAAGCACATTTATTTCTCTAATGGCTTGATGTGACAGTTTCGTATGCCTTAATGTTTTACTGGTAGTAGCCGCCGAAGAAGTTAGTTAAACACCAGTTGCAGTCGGTTTGATACCTCCGCGCGAAACGACCCTGGACTGTCTTTTATATGTCAGTAATGCCAAAAGCCTAACTCGTATATAAGACGTCGCTGTCAAACTCGACGTTTAACCTTGTCAATCACCGTATAGAATACAAAGTATTCTGAAAAACACAACCAGATTTCTGCTGTCTAATTGCAAAACAGCAAACTATAACCTCGTCAACCATCATTGTTAGAGTAGCTACCTGCGTTGACCGTGTGTGACGATTTGTTACGTTTTATAGAAAATTGGTGATCACCTTCCCTCTCTTTATTTACTCCCCTCTCGCTGATCCTTCTTCTGCTCACATTGGAAGTGTCTTTGGTAGTGATTGCGAGCCTTTCCTGCAACTGGAGAACTCACGTGAGAAATAGTAATTCATTGTGCTGGTGACGGAATGTTCGCGTGCTGGAGTGGATAGTACGAAGTTAGTCACAGAACTGGTGAGTTGGAAGCCGTATTCACAACCACCCAATTAAGCACACGAATTCGTAGGAAGCGTTTATTCAGCAACACATGCAAAACAGAAGCACGACAACGTGATGGAGGAAGAGATGTGTACAAGTCGGCAAAACAAGCGTTTTACAATTAAATCATCGTTCTATTTCGTTTTTGCTTCCTGCGCTCGGACCAGGTACGTGGGCCGCCACGGAACCTGGAAGTGGGGGAAAAGCATAAGTTGTTAGAGGCTTCTTTTTTCTTGACGTCTTTGTTGTTGCAGTCAGTTCATCCAAGTCACGTGCTCGACAAATCATTTTTCTCATAAACGTTAATCCTGATGTATCACTAAATCTTGGTGTAGTTTACTTGTGGAAACTTGTCATCGCGTTGTTCTTCTTTTTCACTTCCCACTGCTGGAACTTGGTTTGTATGTACCCTGGTTTCATTTGCGCTTGATCGCTCCGCCATTACGCGACTGTTGCATTTGATCATATTTACGTGAACCGTTAGTCTCGGAACTTGTATATTCGGTGGATTCAATATCGAGGTTTGTTTTTATCTTCTTCCATTTTATCCATATTAATTTTTTTGTACCCCAGCATCTTACTAATAAGAAAATCGCCGACGCGACCGTTTCCCCTTTAACATCCGAATTGGTTGCTCGGTGTGCTCAGAAGTTATAAGCGCTCGTTACTTACAGGCACGACTTTATTGAATCCAGCCTATAGACAGACGTTGCGAGTAGATCAAATGTTGCTCGAACACCCAGTCAGTAGTACACCAACATTTTGAGCTTTGGGCAAGCCACACAATTGGGGATTATATGATCCTCCAGGTGTTATCGGTCAGACTCATTTCTACCGGCGTTATGTTGATGATGTGCTGATAGTTACCGATTCCAAGGAGATGGCAACGAGTATGCTCGATTCAATGAACAATTTGAATTACAAACTTAGCTTTACGTTAAGGCAAGAATAGGGTGACACGCTGATTTTTTGGATATACTGCTGGAGTGCCAGAACAACTGTTGCTTACTGCGATCCATCTATCAGAAAACATTGGACCGGAGAGCACCTGAACTTTCACAGTTTTGTGCCGATCCAGTACAAGCGGGGTCTGGTGAGAACTTGTTCTATCGCGCAAGAAGAATCTGTTCAAGAGAAACATTGGCCAAAGAGATGTCATTGTTGAGAACCACGCTCAAATGAAGCAGCTATCCATCGGCATTTGTTGGGAAACTCAGCGAAGTGAAGCCAGCTGCCACGATATATTCAAGCAGCTCCCAAACTAAATGTCTACCTCCGTTTGCCATACAAGGGTGATGACATTGCCACTGTTGAAAACCCGTCTCACGGCGGCTATGGGACGCACGTTCTATGCAGCCCAACTGGTCATGCTGTTCACCACCACCCGAATCCCAACACCACCTCTGAAAACACCGCTACCGCTCAACGCCAAATCTTACATCATCTATGAATTCTCGTATGTGTCGGGCCACTTACATGGGCAGAATGGGGCAGAACAACGTGATCATATCAACGAACACATTCCAGTTTGGGTTCGCAAAACGCTCATGGATACCACAATACCGGGCTCAAGTCAGAATGTGACAAGTCACAAGGAACCAGCGTCATCGATCGCCCGACACCTGTTGACTTGTCGACCCAAACTTGAACCTGGAGAAGGACGTTTCGGATACGTTACGCAACAAATCGGGGGCTTCTCCGGTTAACGGAGTCAGTGGCAATTGACGAATTGAAGCCCCCCCTCTGAATGCAGAAAGACTCGTTCGTCCGTAACAGATTGCCATGGTAACTCACGTGTGTGTGTGTGTTTGTTGATTTTGTTGTTTAGCTTCACAATGTTCATTGAACTTTGCTATATAAACCCATAGACTGCAGTATGTACCTGATGAGATGCAGCGAAATGTGCCGGAGAGATAGATTGCGCGGAAAACTACTTCTAAATTTTCTGTTAAAATCAGTGTCATCGTCGGAGAAGTAACGGGTATCAAAGTGGGTTACTAACTGTGAGATAAGTGAGAAGCGAACGGCGTACAGGCGACAATTTACACCTGAACATAGTCAGAAAGCAATAAACTAGATACCGTGTAGGCTGTTAATGATAGAGTGGGACATATTACCCCCATTTACACTGTCCCATATGGACCGTAGATAGAAACAACCACGTGATAATGTCAGGCGCAATCTCTTTTAGAAATAACATATCATCGACCGTTCTCACCTGAAGTAGTCAAAGGTAAACGGACCGAACATATTGTTCACATATCTAAATAACTTGCAAATGTGGTGGCATAACTTTCATCGGAATTCACTGTAATATTTAATGTAAAATGTAATGTAAGCGTAATGTAAGCGCAACGTGGTCGGGAATTACAAAATCATTTGTATCTCCCAAATCAAGCAAAATTGAGCGTTCCCGCAAGGCGGAAGTGTGTTTTGCCATGAAACTTCCGATGGGAGCAATTTCGGAAACGCAAAGTCGA
>LOND01028442.1:36655-46834 GCA_014220965.1 Paragonimus kellicotti | reverse complement strand
CGTCGTTAATGCAGCTTCCCAGGTACACAGACCGGTCAACAACTTCCATGGCTTCGTTAGCTAACAATAAATCCATGTAATCACAGCAATCTTGCAGAAGCACTTTGAGGCTACAAAGCGCATTTAGCAGAACGCGAAATAGCGTTTAGCGTTGTTTGTGCTGCTTGAAAGTTGTCAAACAGCAATACCTTGTCGTCAGCATAATCAAGATCAGTCAGTCTTCCACCAGGTAGGAGGTCCACGCCGGCATCATTGAGTGCCGCAGACAGTCCTCCATTATTTCGTCTATGACGAAATTGAACAAAAATGGTGAAAGGGACAGCCTTGACGTACGCCGCTCCTGGTGCTGAAACTGTCAGATACTTCGCCGTAAACCCTAACCTGAACCAGAATATGGGAATAAGCGCCGACAGTATGTTCACATACTTAGTCGGTACACCCCTACGTTTAAGCGACTCTAAAAGTGTAGATCGGTCTACCGAATCAAACGCACCTTTATAGTCGAGGAATACGGCGATTGTTGGCCGGCGGTACACATGACGCTGCTCCAGAATTTGACGAAGGCAAAAATGTGATCTATACAACCCGCCCAGGGCGAAACCCTGCCTGTTCTTCCCTAATGTTTACCTCCCGAACTGCAGTGAGTCGACGAAGTATAATGGATGCCAGAACCCTAGTAATGACTGGGGTCAAGCTAATTCCCCTGTTTTCGCAAGAGCCCCGGGCTCCTTTCTTAAATATGGGAACTATTATCGAGTGACCCCAGCACGGAGGGATGGTCTCCGTCGTCCACACAAGTTGAAACAACTGAGTCAATGCCTCTACTAACGCCTCTCCACCTTCTTTGAAAAGTGCCGGCACGAGATCATCTGGGCCAGCAGCCCTATTACGATTGAGAGCCGAAAGGCAATTGCGAACCTCAGTCTCAGTGGTGGTTCCGCAATGAATCAATATGATAAGCGGTAAGGAGGTTCACATCTGATAGCATAGAGTGATTGATTGTGCACAATGTTCCGACAACAGATGCCACATAGGCAGTGAAGTACAGCCTCAACAGTCAAAGGCAAATGAAGACAAAAAATCACAAGCAGGCAATACCTGAATGGAGTGTTTTGGACTGCATAGTTATTACTGTCATGTGACATATTAGCTCAAATACATACAGGGGCCAAATTCGAACAACACGAAAACCTCGAAACTGTTGTACAGAAGCCACGCAGAGCAATCCGAAAAGTTAAATCGTGGCTTAAGAGACAGGTCAAACATTTGTATTGTCATAATTTCTATCTGGAGTTTATTGGTGTATGCTCAATTGTTAGACGTTTATTAAAGTGAAATGTTGAGGATTGGATGATCTTTAGTAAAATTAGAATTCTGTTTACTGAATTGGATATACATTGCATCAGTTTGTAGTAAAATAATTAGTGCACTTTTAGAAATCAACGATTTCATCACTTCCAAATTTACCCGACAGTTTATCGAGAGAGCCTAAGCATAAATTTGGAGAAAATTGGCTTCACAAAACACAACAATAGTTGATAACTAAACTCTAAAAGATTACGATTGAAGCCTTGTTTGCTGAAGTTCAATGAACATATGTTTATGCAAAAACAGAACATTGAACACATTTAAAACTGTCACCTGTAATCTTATCAACATGCCCCTAACAGAAACGGTTGCTAGGAAATTTACGTCTTAATAATAGAAAAAGGGGAGAAAATATAGAAGTGCATGGAAAGAAGATGTTTTCTGTTTTGATCAAAAGAAGAGGCTATCGTTTAAACAAAACCATCAGTTCGCGAACAACAGACGTTGAAACTGATCAGTGGGTATAACGTGAAGGCAAATAGAAGGGGACATTGGAACAAAATGACAAGGATACATGCTTTGATGCGTTGTAGAGTGTCCGGAAGAGATGGAAGCCATAGGGAACGATGTAGATTGCCTCAACCAGTCCGTTGAAAACAACATCAACAAGCACAACCATGCACATTCTCCATTAAAACTGTGTTAAGTGCTAACTTAGAGATACCAAAACATTCACATCAATTTGCGAAGTAGATCTGAACAACAGAAATAAACAATGTAAGTCTGTCTACAAATTGTTCAGCAATGGCACAGAAAAAAGGTCAAACAATATTACACCTCTTGGGAAGAATATGTGAAACATTCCACTCTAAAGTCTTTTTTACGATGTCCAGTACAATAAACTGCCCACATCTAGAAACAAATATAAAATACTGTCGTCCCTAAATTAACGAACGATTTGACAACCCAGTTAAAATGTACAGATGAGATGGGTCACCAGAAAAGTCACGAGACTCAGGAAAATTCCCTACCCAAAAAGACTAATGGAAGTGTCTGAGCCATCCAGAGCGCACTTGAATCTGGATTGGACAACCTGATGTTGATATTACTCAAGCCTAATTATGTATGATAGAGGAGGGCGTCTAACAGTCTGGCGCAAGTGACAAAATGATGTTTGGCAAGTTACAAGGTCAAATTGAATATTATTCGCTCTATCCGAACAATGTAAAGCAAGCAACTGGTGCAGACGGTTAGGTTATACTTTTCTAATGTAAAGTCCAGTCGATGTAGGTATCTGAAATACACTTCTGTAGGAAAAGAGTTGATGCACAAAATAGCTGTATCAATGATACACTGCAGACTGGCAGTTGGACTGATATTTGTATGTAGTACTCACACGCAATGCGTTCCTCAAACCAACGTTGTGAGAACTGGGATCAAGGACAGAATCAGATCAAGGTATACGACAGATTTAAAGCGGACTGTAACAAACAAGCAACCGGTAGAATATGTATTATATGGCTAGCTAGTTTTCGTTAAGTGTTAGGTAGACCGAAACAGTTCTTCACATAGGAGAGTACATCATCATCATCATCAGAGACAGCAATACATCGGTGGTTCACACTGATGCTTGACTGCCACACAACCACGACTGTTATCGAGAAAAAGATTTTGTAACACAAAATATTGCGATTTAATGTATAATAATACACGTGATTGTCCCGGCGATCGCGAGACTATCCAAGATGACGGAGATACGACCCTTATTTCTATTCATAAGTTCAACGCAAAGTTTGTTCATGACAGTAATTAAGTTCGCGAGTTATTTTTCATTTACATTATTATACACGTGAGGAATGACCTCTCTTGACTGAATTTTCAATCGGCAAATCCGGCAATTGAAGCAGACACCTCTGATTAGGCATTGTATTTTTTTTTATACAAGAGTCTGTCCCGTAGATAAAAAGCACACTACAGCTGTTCCGCTGGAACCTTACATGCTATGCCACCGGCACAAAACTTGTTAGCATATGATCTATGAGCTGGATTGACAGCATGGATCATAGTGATACAACAGCAGCTGATGCGGACCCACAACTAGTTCAAACGTTACACACGGAATGAGGTAATGTCAACCGAATAATGGCAATCAGACCTGAAAGCACCCAGCCAAGACATCCAGTTGGATAGACCGACAAATGAAAATATAACCGTAGATTTCAGACCGGATGTGTTAACAGTCGATGCATCACAGACTGCACCGATGCAATACATCGACTTGGCTAGTAATCAAAACAAGTATGGGCTTCTACGGAAGCGGCCAAATCCGCATCAGGGACACACGGACGAATGACAGATAGAATGAAGAATGTTGGACTCTGGAGGGGTGTTGATGCCAGTGATTGACGGAGAGATCAGACAGGCACACGTACGCGCAAACACGCAGAAGGGTGTGACAATCAAAAGAGTAATCGGTCACGTGATACCTTCAGAAATGCTAAAGTATGCAAACCAGTCAACCAAATAGACACTAGATTGGAACGAATTTCCGGAAACTTGATGCAACTTCGATGCCCTCGACAAGAAACATAGCGCAAGATGACAGGCAATGGCCGAAGTAACTGACACCCTGAAAAACTTGTTCAGATTGTAAGTATTGAATGGATCCAGACAGGCAAAGAATCATCTAATGGATTGGTGATTTAATAAGAAAACAATGAGATGCCGAAGAAAATCAATTGTTCCCAAAAAATACGGTGATATTTACACAAGGAAGCAGTATAAGTCGATGAAAAAAAAGTGAACAGAATGACACGATGAACGGTTTGTGACCAGCATCGACTTAGAAACAATTCCAAATAAAGGCTTCTGGCGCAAAACAGAATGCGCATAAGAACGGCAAACTTGAGGACGGTACAATTTTGGGCTTCTAGTCCTGCACTAGTTACATGTGAGTGGCCAGATTTTAACAATGTACCAAATGGTGTACAGTTAACAAAATTAGACTAGTCGCTTCAATCTGTCTGAAGTGTCTTGCTTATCGGGTTATCAATTGGAGATAACAAGAGAGATATCATTTGGTGTATGTTTAAGACCGACTGAGAATCCACAGTTGCAGGATAACTTGTGAATAGTTGGCAATATTTTTTTTCACCTCGGCAACGTGCCACTCCTGACGTAACAGCATCGTCAGACTAGATGAATCAATCACAACTATGGTGCTATCTTAGGCAAGCTAGAAGTGACCGTCTAAATAAAGTGAAAAGGAACAGGCCTCTTGCCTACGTACACTTGGACCAGGACTTACTGCCTTTTCAATTGTTTAGTTGTTCAAGTTTAGCTTTGCTTTAAATACCACCAAATTTGTCTAGTTCAACAATTCTGATAAATCTTCCATGTCAAGAGTGGAACGTATTCACTGAACACAACTACCAAGTGTTTGAAAGTCGTTCTGAAAGAAAAACTGCTTATCTTTTCAATATGAATGAGTAGTGTCTGAGTAGGATCTGCAAACGGTTGTGGTCGAACGTCTTTATACACTGATACGGCTATGCTCAGTGTAGGATGATTAAAGCTGTTATCACTATGTGCCCCTCGTAACTACGGTGGCTAGAAGTCAACTTCTTGCCGGATAATGAAGCGCGCTACTGAGGAGTTTAAACGCAAATGCAAATTCAGTTCAGTGCACTAACAGAGCTGTCTGTCTGAATGGGAAAGGTGTAATCAACTCAGAACGGTGTCCAAATCATACTGATCCAATAACAGCCTCCATCCGACATGCCATGTGAATGCGATGCAGACAGTAAAATCTCAACCCATCTGAACAGTGCCTTACGTTCACATATGTATTTTTGCGGAGAAAATAACGGCGAAAATCCGTGTACATTCATCACAACTACAAACAATGCACATAATAAAACATAGGGTGACACGAACAAACATGCAACATAAATGAGGCAGTATGGATAGTGTTCGAACGAAACATTACCTGGTTGTCGACCGAATCGATTGCTACCGCCAAAGCTGCCAGGAAGAGTTTGATTTGCGTTGGTTGTCGCAGGCTACACCACCATCATTCATAAAATCGCATGGTTGAGTCCAGTGTAAGGAAAAGCGTGTGAAAAAGACCAGAAAAAAAGAAGGAAATCTGGTATGAAGTCCAAAACAGACAACGAGTTATCACCGTTCGAATCATGTATCCTTATCAGCGGAAGCAAGCAGACAGTTGTGATAAGAGGGAAAAAGTGCGGATCACAATGTTTCAAAGTAAGTGTGTGAGTAGACACCAAGAAGAGGATAAGATGACCCACTGGTATTAGTAAAAAGACCACCATAAACAAGCGAACAAACGGCGGCAGTAAATGGTATCACCTCGTAGCTGCCAACCAGGCGTACATATTTTTCCATAAATTGTGCGTGTGTTGGCAATCCCTAAACGATCACAAATCCGTGTAGATAATAATAATCGATAAAGAAAGACGAGTGTCGAATCGGACAAGCAAATCATTTGAGTAGTGTCAAGAAGCATATGAACCATCAGTCTCATAAGTTTCAACCCAGGATACTTTGCGGAATCAGCGTGAACGTATATCATAGTGATCAATCAGGATTCATGTGCTCAACCGCATTGTAACAACGGTTCACACGGAATAGTATATCAGCCAAATCAGCATTTGCCTCCACAGCCAACAAATTACATAATGTGATGATGATCACACGAACGCCTATGAATCAGTTTATGCTCAGTGCATTTCTCAGTAAAGGGATACGTACAAAGTTACATAACATACAGTAGGGAGTGTCGGAAATGGGTGGATAATTAATAAGAAATCATATATGCAGGTATCTAGCATCACGATTATGTGTTAAACCAAAAATGATGCAAGTTTATGAGCCCATTAGAAAAGGAAATACACTAAGCCAGCGGAAGCAGGCTGCAGTGCTTAATAAGTCTGATGCCGTCATCGAGTTTCGCAAAAAGATTCCGTAAGCCAGGTTGTGGTGCGGTAGTGTGCAACGAAAACATCGGAGCAAGCAATAGCCATATCAGGAAATTACATTAGGTACGGTAATGCGCGTCTGACAGTCAATAAAACCGATGATCACGTGATAGGTTGGTGAACATGCGTCAGCGACGAATGTCAATAAATAAACAGATGAGCTAATCGGCGGGGTTGAAGATCTATCTAACTCTTCGATTGCTGCATTTATACTTTAATGATAGATAATACAGAAAAAAGACGAAGCGAAACAGCTAGTGTGATAATAGCGGGCCTACTGGACGTGTTTCATTGTACAAACTAATACATGTTTTTTCGATACGAAACGGAGCCAATGGTTAGTGACACCTACGAACAAAAATGTTTCCGTTGCGGCGTACGCGGTGGTTGCAGGATAATCACGGTCTCAGTCAAAACTTTCCAGCTCAACTCAAACCAAAAAAAGAGGTGATTAAACCTTTACCCCGCCTTCACACATATATAAAAGTGTCGTATGGGACGGGACACACGCCGCAGGCCACAGATATCATGCAGAACTCATCTGTGAACAGTTTTGGTTATTTTTTTTAGTACTAGTTTGAACACAATCTGTGAGCTACCGACTGAACAGAGACATGACCACAAACTGTAGAATTATCAATGGTCAACACAATGATATAAACGACTGTCTGAAGCCAATTCCGAACTGCAAACAATTAATTTGAAATGGTGATAATGAGATTGAGACAATAAAACAACGAAAGTGTTGTCAGGGCAGACATGTTAGAAACCAAGTATAGCAAATCTACAGCGAAAGTTGGGGCTAAGTGAAGTGTTGTCAAATTCCTCAGGATCAATATATCGATGGAAGTGCAAATGAGCTTGTTGAAATAATTACGTGTAAAGGGACTCATCATCACAAAGTTGTGAAAATGAAACAACCAGCATTGCTTGGTTGTGGGGAGGCCTTGTTTCATGCAGTTTGGTCTTGCCGCTAGGCTGAAACCGAGTCACTGATTCGATCTGTTTCGTATTGAAGTTAACGAACACTAGACAAGGCCGATGCCCCAAAGGAAAGCGCATCTTATAAACTGGGACGAAATGTGACTTCGTATTTGAATGGAAAAATACACTCATTTCAAATGAAATAAACAAAACAACCACCGTCTACAAATGTCACTGACAGACTTGTAGATTGAAACAAAAACTGTTTCCCTATTCCGAGCGATTTGTGTATTGCCACAGTAAACAGGTAAATCGGATGAACTGCAGGGTGCCTTCATAGGTTTCAAAGAAAGCGATGCCATATGTATCAGTTCGGCTGTCTGTCAAATTGCAGGCAACAATCAAAGATCTCAACGGCAGGTTGTTTACACAAGAATGAAGAAAAAAGCAAGAATGAGACGGCACATACTGTGTGTAGAAAGCAGGATGGAAGTTAACGATTCGTTTGATATCCACTAGAGGTGTGAATGGTGCCCGAGAGAGCTATTCAAAATGCATTAAAAAGAAAACCAACATTGAGCTACGAACAGCCATCATGACGAGCACACAGGGCTCGTTTGAATTATGTGAACGATCGCCTTCCCAGTTCAAACAGGGTTGGGAAAGATGACAAGTATAGTCCGAAGAGTCTGTTTTTCACAACTATCCAAAAACTGGTCGACTTATGGCCCATCTGCTTGTCTACAGCAATTTCGAGCGGAAGTACTAACGCATTCACGCAGCAGAGCTTAACATCCTGTGTTAGCGTACAAAAATACGAGTGTAAAGGAACAGGCACGTGTAACACGGGAGCAGCCACAGCATGCAGCGGTGATTGGCTGAGTCACTCAAATAGGCTTTAATCACAAGCCAACAAACGTACATCAAAGCGATATGCATTGATGGGTTATGTTACGGGTGGGAATACAACCAGTATGGTGTGGGGGTCAGGGGAATTGTGTATCAGCTAAGGAAAATGGGGGGAAACCGCAAAAACTAAGCACGTTGACAAATAGGAAACAACACACACACACACACCACAGGAGGAAGCGGATCTCTATGCTTTTTCTGGTCTCCTGACGACGACCAGCTGTTAAGTCTAACATAGGGTGGTGGTGATGGTAGCGGTAGATCCGAAGTATGGCTTTCGTCCCCAGGTCCAACCAACGTTGGGTCAAATGAAACCCGTCGGTTGTCTAATTGAAGTTGAGGGTCACGACGACCCAGTAGTACTGGTGAGCCGCCCCGTGCCACGTTGGCCATGTAAGGTTGGACAGTTAGTAAACAGTCCTTATTTGCAGTTCCCACTTGGCCCTTGGGTTGAGAACAGTGTGAAGTCGATGGTACGTCGTCCGTGTGTTTTTCAAGATCGGACAATCTTGAGCGATGGATTTGATTTTTGTTAACCAGGATTGATTCGGAAGACTGAAATACCGTGTATTAAACAAGATGAACCACACAAAGAATCTTAAGATGCACTACTATTAGCGAAGAAGTAACAAAATGAACTCAGTGCCCATATAAAGACTTATTACTTGTGTATATATTCAACAAACCGCCGCGCCAACTCGAATGGCGACCGTTTACACACGACAGTCGGTCACCCTCATATCAAAGTGCGAATGCTGGACTTCTGCCCCTTTACAATCGATTTTCGTTTTTTTGTTTTCTGCCGTTCAACACCTCTGTTTGGCTTGTCTGGCGTTCAACTACACTCACACACGTACCTTTTACGTTGATTATTTGTTGGAGAGCTAGAATCGAGTGTACGGCGTTGTTCGGTGATTAGCTTAGCTTTATCCGGCGCCGACGTACAATCTAGCTCATCCGTAGGGACAAGTCTGGTTGTGATCAGTGCTCTTAGTGGAATTGGTGACTCCGTCTTTCCTGACTCTGAAGCTAAACTTTTTGTGCCAATATTTGACACCATAAATGGCCGTGTATGCAACTTATTGTTGTTGGATCTCATTTTCTGTGAAGTCGTTAGACGATCATTTTGAATCATTGTAACTTTCAGGATGTTCGTCGGTCTCATAAATCTACTGTTTTAGACGCATAACAAAATAAGTCTGGGGAAGGTGGACATGTGTTTAAGCTGTTCGTCAACGCGCCGATCATCATTTCATCTTATAACTGATGTTGGAGCATCGATGTTCCCATATGAAGCGAAGTTTCGTTTTTTAGACCCGTAGATTCACTTCGCCTCTGTGAGTCTTAGTACCTTGGTGGACCGCCTCATTTGTTGGTAAAATGCGAGCAAACTGTGCTAATCTGTTGAACCCCTCATATGTTACTCGCTACGAAATAATTGACGGATCATAGAATGTCGATTTGTTGAGCAACCCGTCCAATCGGAAAGTAACGCGATTCGACCGGGCTTTTTTCGTACTTTCATTCAATTGGTTACAAACGAACCTACCCGCATATTTTATGCTGTAAGATAGTAATCTTGATGTGATTTGTTAACACCCTTTTAGCCTGAATGAATGTTGTTCATTTTGAGTTACTATCCTCCATTCCCGAAGTGAAACTTCATAGCCAGCTTGTAGATGTGGGTATCATGAGACACCACACCAGATTCACAGCTTATTACACTGTACATGGGGTCTTGAGTAAAAGTAAAATAACCATTTGTATGAGTTCATTTCTGTCTGTATATGTGATGTATTTTCGATTGAAAAAGTGACACACATGGAGGTCGACAGAGTTCGAAACGATAGATATGCTAACACTGTAATAAATGGCACCATTGGTCGTATTTGTTGGGATGGTCCGTTCTACTTGCCCACTGTTTTTTCCATGCCAGAATTTGTGGTCACTACTTGCCACAATTCTGTGATACGTCTCCAAGTTGAAAGTCTTTATATGGGCACTGAGTTCATTTTGTTACTTCTTCGCTAATAGTAGT
>LOND01028442.1:22300-33071 GCA_014220965.1 Paragonimus kellicotti | reverse complement strand
ACTTTGTCTTCTGGGTGATAGCCAGGTGTCTGTGCGCAAATTCAATGGGAATTTTGTTGGCAATGGTAGGATATGGCCCTTTGACCTTGTTCAACTTCACTCAAGGTCTTACGATATTACACATCGTAATAAACACCCTAACCTACTTGCGTTTACCGTTCTTGTTTATTCTACGTTCATTTCGTGGATCACTTGTGATAAGAGTTCAAGTTGATAAATAATTGATTGCTATCCACGCGTCGAGAGGCCTTATCACATCCTTCCATTCGTAAAATGACAGTTTCGTTTAAAGGGCTGAGGTTAGAGGGCCACTTTTGTCCGTAGTATGTTCGTTACGACTCGTGTTCTAATCTTTGTGAACTCTGGTTAAGTGTCTATTCAAGAAGGGTTGTTTGTTTCAAGCCGTCTAACTGTTTGTTTTGAGTTTCTACGCCCTTAGAAGTATCCGTCTACCGTGACTACAACTTCAATTTTCCCAGTAATGAGAAAAATAAAAATACTAGAGTTTTACTTTTGATGGCATGGCGTCAGGATTTCTACACCTAAACTTGAGAACGATTAGAGTCCTCAGTTGAAAACTGTGAATCGTGTGTTATCTTGACGTGGTAGTTGTTTAGCTGTTGGCTAAAAATTAATTCCTTTTTTCTGGAATAAAATGTCACCCTTGCATCACTCTCCATCCAAGACGCCCAATTGAGTGTCAGTTTCTATTTGTTCACCTTGCTAAAGTAATCTTTTCGTCTTTGTTTTACAACCAGAACATTCAGCCCGATAAATCAGCAGGGTATGTACGACATTGCACTGTGCCAAGTTTCACGCGGTCCGACTCCAAGTGTGGTTCCTGCAGGAAAGTCATACGAAACCAGGGACTGACGGCCTGTTTGGGATGCTTCATCAGCTTCAATAGGAGGTAGATCTCGAAATCAATGAGGTCCATGAAACCTTAACTAACTTATGATATGTGATGACATAGCTAAACAGATACAGATGACAATGAAATTTTCATTGTTCCAGTGTTGAAACACAATTACTTAGTGCGTAGGATAACTACAGACATTTTCTTTTATCTTCGATCTTTAGGGTTCTAACCACAGTTGATGGACAGCAAGAAGTAACCAAAGCGGAAAAACATAAGTAAGCCGTCAGTAACTCGGAGACCTAATGTCCAATTGCATTCTCAACACACGTAACAACGACGATTACAGACCGCACTGTTCCGCGTCCGAGCCCTAGTAACTACCAGTGCTCCCTTCCAGATTCAGGTAACCTGGTAGTATCCGGTGGCGTATGATCAGTGTGTCACATGGCAGCAGCTGTTCATATTCAGCACACATGAGTCAAATCAATACTCGCCCCGACAAACAACATATGCAAAAGGTACTTCCGACTGTGGAACACAACGGGCTGATCTGTTACCAACACGATCCATGACAGGGCTCAGGTTAATGTTGACCGGTAGCCAGAAAAACTGCAAGATAAAGCACCATGTTGTACCCAGTGGCATAAACTGTATTCTATACCACCCTTCACCTGCTGACCACTTACATTCGGTCTTCGATGAATAGCAAAAATACGACGAACTAAAAACAGGTGAAAAATCGATCGGTCGAATTAAAAAATTGAGCCAAGCTTAACGATAACTTTGAGTATTCAGCTCAAACTTAAAAATGCAAATCGGCTTGACACCACACGGTATTCACAAATCACTCAACGTATTCGGTTGTGTGTTACTAAGTTGTCGAGTTTGTTGGCTTATACACATCTGTCCCATACCATTCATTAAGTTGTCTGGTTGCGCTACCGAACAAAATTCTTGAAACCATATTGAAGTCGAACGAAGGGCCCATAAGATGGGATCTGACGACATCAACTGATCCTGCCTCACTAATAGGATGTTAATCAAAGGAGGTGACGCTTGATGTGGACCGTGTTCCCATACATCGAGTAAAGCGTAGGATTCATCTAAACCGTATAACGCTTGTCAGCAAGCACACCATCTTACTGTGAGCAGGACTGAAAACACAGGTAGAAACACGATGGCACAAAAGTGTAAGCATAAATACGTTCATGACTTTAAAACACAAAGCCTATTCAGTCTTATAATCGTGCTGCAATACGGAGGCCGCTGTTGCCAACCAGACATCCAACGATCAATGACGGTCAATAATACTCATAACATTAGCACAGGTTAATGCCTCTGATGTGCAAACAATTGAACCGACATTGGCTCGCACACCAGCCCACTCGCTAATAAACATGGATGCACACCTTCTCCGAAGGCTATCCGAGTCCAGTCTTTTAAGTTCGTGGTTCAAAATTAGGCGAAAACGCCAAATCTGTGTAGACACATACATGGTTGGTTGGCGATATCCGAAACGGATTAGCCTGTCACAGTGATCGAAGCCAGAGGACGCCTGCGCTTCAAACTATCACCCCAAGTGGCTTACATACATATATACATACACACATACACTCATCAAAATCGGAATCAAAGTACATTGTTCGTCGAATAGGAACAATGAAAAACACCAATTGAGCAAGAGAGTGAGGAAAAACAACAGGTAATGATCCCGTCAGTTGTCAGTAGCTAGGGCCTATGTGACAGGCAGATACACACGCATAAAGACAGACAACTGAATCAACTAAGGAGAAGATAACAGAACTGACGAGAGGCACGAATGATGATTGTGAACGGAATTGGATTAAGGGATCGCGATAAACGTGTCTGTGAATAACTGAAGACGGGGATTGGGGTACAGAAAATTTTAGTAGCTCAAATTCAAACAGCAAACAAAATGCTGAACAGAAACGACAATAATTAGTGGTTAGCAGGTGGACGAAACACACCGTATTGGCTTCGGCGTACTGAGAGTCGGCATACGGTCGAGGAAGCTGTCCCATTGGGGGTGCATGCAACTCGTAGTTGTACATGTCTTTTAACGGTCCAGCCGGTTGCACGTTGGAAGCCGACCATCTGGAAGCATCTCCAGGTTGGTAAGACGCATTATCTCCTGTCGAATCATTTGGGTGCCAGGATTGCATAGCCTGCGGGGATGGACCGGCATCAGAACCAGATGCGGTCAGTCGAGGTGTGGTTGGACGCCATCCGGCAGGCGCCTCATAGTGGATCAAGTACTGGCACATATGAGTGTATGTATCTCCTTCGGCGGGTTCATTCGCATAAATTTCCAAGCCGTATTCCCCTATACGAGGACAAATTAAAAACAGCGGAATGATCATGCATTTCATCAGAAAAGTAATACGTAGTCTGTTGCAGTTGCAAAAACTTCGAGCAGGTGCGTACAGAAAAGGGCTTATATCGTATTAACAACTGAGGATAAGGTTCTGTGTGACTAAAGATATGGTGTACTTGAAATGGAAACCGTGCAAACAGTATTTTTATTGAGTTACAAACGTACCTTGTGATAATGCAAAAGCATCAAAGAAAAAATAGCCACCTTCTATATAGAAACTTAACGAACAAATGCACTTAGTTGCCGCACGACGAAGAAGGTCATAACAAATAGTCAGAAAGGCAGACGATACAATAAAAACGACAAACAACCAACTAAAACGTTAACTTATTGAGCACAACACATCCTCTTATTCGGAGGAACGGGTCTGAAAGACACGATTCAAAATGTGAAGAAAAGAAGACACCTACACGAACAAAGGATGAAGACACACAAGAGTTAACTGAATCGCATGATGACAAGTTTGAAGTGATGAGAACATCAAAAAACAACTGTCATCCGTGGTTTTTCACGGAGCAACAATGCGAGGCCAAATAAAAAAGTAGTCCATCAAGGAGTTGTATACAAGTAAACGAGGTTGGCGAAAGTCAGGCATCTGAATCAAGCTGTTACAATAACCGAAGCCAAAAGAGGCCGGCGTAACTATGTCATCACGAGGGGCTTGTTCTGAACTGCTGGTTGTCTAAAATTGAGGGAATAAGACCAGCAGCTGAATGGATGGTGACCTCTGAGACACAGCCGGGCAAATGATAGTCCAAAGTGAGATCTCCAGTTGTCAGAGACAAAAATGAAAGTCTCTCATAGTAAGCTTTAAACTGAAAAGACAAATAAATATAAACAACACAAAACAACAGGAAGTAAAAAGCGGGGATCGGCCACCAGAGGAGTTCTAGTGCAAAACGAGTGGAAAAAATGAATCTAAGTGTTGACGAAGAAACCAGACAAGCTCGTTATAACAAATAACATCAAGCAATCTAAACAACAGAGAAGATGACAGGCCATCAGAATCCGGATTTCTGAAAGAAAGATAGTGTTTCACCAAGTGATCGGGATCTTTGGTTAGTTTAACTGGGAATGATATGTTCGAGTTGGCCTACAAGTACAAACTGAACGTAAAACTGGCAACATCCTGGTAAGGATCAGCCAACTGTAGTGCCAAGGCTGAAACAGATTTGAACAAAGAAAGTTCCATACTTTGAAAGTTCTAAGCGACCGGACATTCCTATGTTGTCAACGCCTTTGACACGGAAGACTAGCTGAACCAGTTACAAATTTGGTCAGATTTAAGGCAAATTATACGTGCGCAACTAAACTACGAAGTTAACAAGTCACGGATTAAGTGTTCACATATATCTGGATTAAAACAATGTTCGGATTGCCAATCACGGTAGATCGGGGGCAAGATAAGCAAGAAGTGTGGACGAGTCACAAAAAATCAGTAAAGGAGTTCACTGATTTCGATAGAGACAAAAACTGGAATCCGAACATACAGCCCAAGAGTGTTCACTATATATGGAGAAGGTCGGAACTATTAACGCTATTTATGGTGCATTTGGCCTTTGCAATTTCAATGGTTATTGCGTCTAAGCAGTCTAATGCAATTCAAAACCCTCATCGATTTACCAGGACATCTTCTAGATCAATCTCATGGGCTGTCTAACGTGCGAACAATAATTTCAGAGTCGCTGACCACAACCTAGAAAATAATTATCAACCGAGGGCACAGAGAAGGCAGAAAAGTTGGGAAGCAAAATAGAAAGAGAAGATCGTAATGGATGTATAATGCCGCTGTCGGGAGACCGACAACATTTGATACTTCTAGGTGGTTTACGCCGCGGAGCACGGTTGACTTGAGAGATCCCACCCCGAGTCTTCTGACACAAGAGGATACAGCGTTTTTTTAGGGGACCTTTCCTGGAGCCAATGACACAAAACTCTGACTCACTCGGCAGTGGGAGGCTTGGCTAGCTCCAGGGTGCAGTGAATTGGACAACATGGTTTGATTCTGAGCACTGCTGCGCACAGTGGATGTATTCGAAGCTACATCGGGCTTTTGGGTGATAGGATGTTTTTCGACCGTATTGGATAATACGCCGGCGGTCACGGTCAACCGTTGGGCGATCGGAGTGCTCTTTTTGAGGGTACCTTTTCTAACCCCCTTCTTCCTGATACGGAAGACAGCAGTGCCGCAACTATAAAAATAGTTCTGCTGTATGCCCATAGGATCGTGCCTCACTACCTAAGCACTCCTACGCGGTCAGTAGTGCGACATACAATCTTATGAGTGTAACTGCTTTCCGTC
Source organism: Paragonimus kellicotti (assembly GCA_014220965.1). NCBI lineage: Eukaryota > Metazoa > Platyhelminthes > Trematoda > Plagiorchiida > Troglotrematidae > Paragonimus > Paragonimus kellicotti. Next base: position 27,515 of record LOND01028442.1, on the reverse strand, counting down.
TGACTGCTCCCCTTTGGCCTGTCTGACAAGGTTGCACTTGGAAGGACCGAAGTCCTAGTCAGCATAGCCCTCCGGATCGATGCAGTGCACAAGCCTGACCACCATGTCAAGATGGCAGAATAGCTAAGGACCATAAACTGATACTTGAGTTGATTCCATGGACCTTATCCAAAATTAGTTCAGTGGTAGCCTATTTTAGTTCCGAGCTCTTGTACAGTCTATTCACCATAAACTTGTAAACAACCCTTGCAAAATATTCTTACCTATGTAATCAATAGCTCCCGTAACAGACAATGGATTCCTGAAGTGCAACAACACTTTACGTAGTGTCGTATCTTTTAAAAAAATAGCCGTGACACCCATTCCGTTCAGTTTTCGACATCTTTGTCTTGAAAAGAATGAGTGTTGTTCTTCCATTCCCTTGACTTTTGAACTCGGACGAGCATTCATTCCAGCTATGTAGTAGAAAGATGTTGCGAGTAGCCACTGATCAGTAATCTAGCCACTTACAGCTTTTGTGCTACTCTCTGACCGCCCGCGTTAGCATACAAACGTAGAGTTTTGTGCAATATGGAATGTTCATATAAATCCATTCAAAGTGGACAGGCCTTATGCCAAGAACGTTTCGTACGTCCTCGAATTTGCTATAGATACTATACTTTGGGACCTATTCAACCTTATCTCAGCGTCACAGATGGCGTGAGTTGAAAAATGCTACGAGAACCTTAGGTACACCAATTTCGGTCCCATCGAACATTCCATCAGATTTGATGCAACCCGCAGTGTACACGAACTTTTTCACTATCTCCAACGGCTCAAAATCAAGCATGAGTGCAGGCATAGAGACCTGCCAGTCAAGCAACAGCACCGTGTATATAAAGGACGTGAAGATCACACCAAACTGACGAAATGAAGCCTCGAGTCTGTCCAGAAGGTTCTGGCCTTTGGGTGAACCATTACCGATTAGAACAACGTCGTTTGCACAGTTTAGGTATCGCGGCCGAGTTCCCGAAAGCATTTTCATGACACCGTATTCGCAGTTTGTCATACTGCACCCTGGGATAGCGTCCATCGGAAAACCGAGCAGGAAAGAGGAGACTGAGAAGCATTCTCACACCCCACTTAGGATGCTGAAGGTCAGAGATAAGCTGCTATAAACCCAAACCCAGCCAGAGTTATAATAACATGCTGTTTTCAGGAGACCGACATACTTCTTTGGCGCATCCTTCCATGTTAGACAACCCCACAATGCAGTTCCGTCAACTGAAGCAATGACCCCTCTGATGTCTAAAAAGACCAAAATTGTGGGTTTTCTATATGAATGGTGGCGTTCAAACGTCCCGTAAAGTGCTAGGGTGTGACCAAATCAGTCGCGCCAGGGCAAAGCCCACCATGTTCTTCGCGGATATGTTACTCACGCGTCAAGGTTAGTCTTCAAAGTATAGAAGCTGTAAGCAGCTTCGATGCAACCAGAATAGGGCTAATCCTTTAGTGATCGGTCCACAAAGTGCGAAATCCCATTCTGAAGATGGGAATGATATTGGCAAGACCCCAATCACCGGGGACGACGTCAGTGGTGTAGAGTTTGCGGAGCAAACCCGTAAGCTCTTCGGCTAAGACACAGCCTCCATTTATAAACAGAGTAGGAGAGAATATGTCTGGGCTAGGTGTTCTGTTTCGCTTGACCTATCTGTTTTCAAGTAAGATTCCTGCTTCCGGAGACGGAGAGACGTTAACAGACCAATGAACATAACAAGCGTTCAAAAGCGTGATTACTGGCATAGGTGACCGCCGTCAGAAGTGCTCAACCTGGCGCTTTAAGCGTCGTTACAGATTATGCATAGACTCATCATCGGCTTCGTATACTGCCACGTTCGCACCCGGCTTCCTACCACCTGTTGTTCGGGTAAGATGAAAAAACTTTCAGAATTCCCTCGTAGCAGCGGCCCGTTCCCTCTTAACAGCGCGTTTTGTTCCCACCGCCTTGGGATCCACTCTAAGTTCCTTTTGTAATGACAAGCAAACAGCCCGGTGAGCTGCATTATACCTACTGCCGGATGGAATAGTCCGGCGAGCGTCAACGGGTTCCGGTGATTGCATAAAAACCCAGTAGTCCACAGTTGAATGAACAGTTGTAACACACACATGTATCACATGTTTGTCTCAATGTTGATCGTTGGCTGGGGTCCTGGACTAGTAGCAAGCGTGCTCTGGTAGCGGTTGAACACTCGTCTTTGTCGGTTTGTCAGTTTTTGTCTGTATGTGAAATGACCCCCAACCGAAACGCAGAACAAGCTTGGCGCACACCAGTGCATGATCACAATCTACACAGATGCTCCCAATTGATTTGGGCTTAGAAACGGTCACGCCATCGATAGCTGACGGCTACATGGTCAGTCTGTGCAAACGTTTGGCTTGNGAAACCGTGCAAACAGTATTTTTATTGAGTTACAAACGTACCTTGTGATAATGCAAAAGCATCAAAGAAAAAATAGCCACCTTCTATATAGAAACTTAACGAACAAATGCACTTAGTTGCCGCACGACGAAGAAGGTCATAACAAATAGTCAGAAAGGCAGACGATACAATAAAAACGACAAACAACCAATTAAAACGTTAACTTATTGAGCACAACACATCCTCTTATTCGGAGGAACGGGTCTGAAAGACACGATTCAAAATGTGAAGAAAAGAAGACACCTACACGAACAAAGGATGAAGACACACAAGAGTTAACTGAATCGTATGATGACAAGTTTGAGGTGATGAGAACATCAAAAAACAACTGTCATCCGTGGTTTTTCACGGAGCAACAATGCGAGGCCAAATAAAAAAGTAGTCCATCAAGGAGTTGTATACAAGTAAACGAGGTTGGCGAAAGTCAGGCATCTGAATCAAGCTGTTACAATAACCGAAGCCAAAAGAGGCCGGCGTAACTATGTCATCACGAGGGGCTTGTTCTGAACTGCTGGTTGTCTAAAATTGAGGGAATAAGACCAGCAGCTGAATGGATGGTGACCTCTGAGACACAGCCGGGCAAATGATAGTCCAAAGTGAGATCTCCAGTTGTCAGAGACAAAAATGAAAGTCTCTCATAGTAAGCTTTAAACTGAAAAGACAAATAAATATAAACAACACAAAACAACAGGAAGTAAAAAGCGGGGATCGGCCACCAGAGGAGTTCTAGTGCAAAACGAGTGGAAAAAATGAATCTAAGTGTTGACGATGAAACCAGACAAGCTCGTTATAACAAATAACATCAAGCAATCTAAACAACAGAGAAGATGACAGGCCATCAGAATCCGGATTTCTGAAAGAAGATAGTGTTTCACCAAGTGATCGGGATCTTTGGTTAGTTTAACTGGGAATGATATGTTCGAGTTGGCCTACAAGTACAAACTGAACGTAAAACTGGCAACATCCTGGTAAGGATCAGCCAACTGTAGTGCCAAGGCTGAAACAGATTTGAACAAAGAAAGTTCCATACTTTGAAAGTTCTAAGCGACCGGACATTCCTATGTTGTCAACGCCTTTGACACGGAAGACTAGCTGAACCAGTTACAAATTTGGTCAGATTTAAGGCAAATTATACGTGCGCAACTAAACTACGAAGTTAACAAGTCACGGATTAAGTGTTCACATATATCTGGATTAAAACAATGTTCGGATTGCCAATCACGGTAGATCGGGGGCAAGATAAGCAAGAAGTGTAGACGAGTCACAAAAAATCAGTAAAGGAGTTCACTGATTTCGATAGAGACAAAAACTGGAATCCGAACATACAGCCCAAGAGTGTTCACTATATATGGAGAAGGTCGGAACTATTAACGCTATTTATGGTGCATTTGGCCTTTGCAATTTCAATGGTTATTGCGTCTAAACAGTCTAATGCAATTCAAAACCCTCATCGATTTACCAGGACATCTTCTAGATCAATCTCATGGGCTGTCTAACGTGCGAACAATAATTTCAGAGTCGCTGACCACAACCTAGAAAATAATTATCAACCGAGGGCACAGAGAAGGCAGAAAAGTTGGGAAGCAAAATAGAAAGAGAAGATCGTAATGGATGTATAATGCCGCTGTCGGGAGACCGACAACATTTGATACTTCTAGGTGGTTTACGCCGCGGAGCACGGTTGACTTGAGAGATCCCACCCCGAGTCTCTGAGACAACAGGATACAGGGTTTTCTTGGGGGACCCCACCCGGAGCCAATGACTCAAAAGTCTGACTCACTTGGCAGTGAGGGGCTTGCCTAGCCCGAGGGCGCAGTGAATAAGACATTGATGTCTGATTCTGAGCACTGCTGCGCGCAGTGGATGTATTCGAAGCTACATCGGGCTTTTGGGTGATAGATGTTTTTCGACCGTATTGGATAATACGCCGGCGGTCACGGTCAACCGTTGGGCGATCGGAGTGCTCTTTGAGGGTACCTTTTCTAACCCCCTTCTTCCTGATACGGAAGACAGCAGTGCCGCAACTATAAAAATAGTTCTGCTGTATGCCCATAGGATCGTGCCTCACTACCTAAGCACTCCTACGCGGTCAGTAGTGCGACATACAATTTTATGAGTGCATTTGCTTTCCCACTGACTGCTCCCCTTTGGCCTGTCTGACAAGGTTGCACTTAGAAGGACCGAAGTCCTAGTCAGCATAGCCCTCCGGATCGGTGCAGTGCACAAGCCTGACCACCATGTCAAGATGGCAGAATAGCTAAGGACCATAAACTGATACTTGAGTTGATTCCATGGACCTTATCCAAAATTAGTTCAGTGGTAGCCTATTTTAGTTCCGAGCTCTTGTACAGTCTATTCACCATAAACTTGTAAACAACCCTTGCAAAATATTCTTATCTATGTAATCAATAGCTCCCGTAACAGACAATGGATTCCTGAAGTGCAACAACACTTTACGTAGTGTCGTATCTTTTAAAAAAATAGCCGTGACACCCATTCCGTTCAGTTTTCGACATCTTTGTCTTGAAAAGAATGAGTGTTGTTCTTCCATTCCCTTGACTTTTGAACTCGGACGAGCATTCATTCCAGCTATGTAGTAGAAAGATGTTGCGAGTAGCCACTGATCAGTAATCTAGCCACTTACAGCTTTTGTGCTACTCTCTGACCGCCCGCGTTAGCATACAAACGTAGAGTTTTGTGCAATATGGAATGTTCATATAAATCCATTCAAAGTGGACAGGCCTTATGCCAAGAACG
>LOND01028442.1:3309-22200 GCA_014220965.1 Paragonimus kellicotti | reverse complement strand
GCCGAGTTCCCGAAAGCATTTTCATGACACCGTATTCGCAGTTTGTCATACTGCACCCTGGGATAGCGTCCATCGGAAAACCGAGCAGGAAAGAGGAGACTGAGAAGCATTCTCACACCCCACTTAGGATGCTGAAGGTCAGAGATAAGCTGCTATAAACCCAAACCCAGCCAGAGTTATAATAACATGCTGTTTTCAGGAGACCGACATACTTCTTTGGCGCATCCTTCCATGTTAGACAACCCCACAATGCAGTTCCGTCAACTGAAGCAATGACCCCTCTGATGTCTAAAAAGACCAAAATTGTGGGTTTTCTATATGAATGGTGGCGTTCAAACGTCCCGTAAAGTGCTAGGGTGTGACCAAATCAGTCGCGCCAGGGCAAAGCCCACCATGTTCTTCGCGGATATGTTACTCACGCGTCAAGGTTAGTCTTCAAAGTATAGAAGCTGTAAGCAGCTTCGATGCAACCAGAATAGGGCTAATCCTTTAGTGATCGGTCCACAAAGTGCGAAATCCCATTCTGAAGATGGGAATGATATTGGCAAGACCCCAATCACCGGGGACGACGTCAGTGGTGTAGAGTTTGCGGAGCAAACCCGTAAGCTCTTCGGCTAAGACACAGCCTCCATTTATAAACAGAGTAGGAGAGAATATGTCTGGGCTAGGTGTTCTGTTTCGCTTGACCTATCTGTTTTCAAGTAAGATTCCTGCTTCCGGAGACGGAGAGACGTTAACAGACCAATGAACATAACAAGCGTTCAAAAGCGTGATTACTGGCATAGGTGACCGCCGTCAGAAGTGCTCAACCTGGCGCTTTAAGCGTCGTTACAGATTATGCATAGACTCATCATCGGCTTCGTATACTGCCACGTTCGCACCCGGCTTCCTACCACCTGTTGTTCGGGTAAGATGAAAAAACTTTCAGAATTCCCTCGTAGCAGCGGCCCGTTCCCTCTTAACAGCGCGTTTTGTTCCCACCGCCTTGGGATCCACTCTAAGTTCCTTTTGTAATGACAAGCAAACAGCCCGGTGAGCTGCATTATACCTACTGCCGGATGGAATAGTCCGGCGAGCGTCAACGGGTTCCGGTGATTGCATAAAAACCCAGTAGTCCACAGTTGAATGAACAGTTGTAACACACACATGTATCACATGTTTGTCTCAATGTTGATCGTTGGCTGGGGTCCTGGACTAGTAGCAAGCGTGCTCTGGTAGCGGTTGAACACTCGTCTTTGTCGGTTTGTCAGTTTTTGTCTGTATGTGAAATGACCCCCAACCGAAACGCAGAACAAGCTTGGCGCACACCAGTGCATGATCACAATCTACACAGATGCTCCCAATTGATTTGGGCTTAGAAACGGTCACGCCATCGATAGCTGACGGCTACATGGTCAGTCTGTGCAAACGTTTGGCTTGGCGATGGATTTTTCCAGATAACGTTGTTGACGTACAGAGAGCCAGAAATAAATACTCAGCAGAAACAGGACGTAGACATGCTGGCCAACCAAATCACCTCCCTTGACACTAAGCTTGCCTAGCTGGGCGTTTAGGTCGCCGACCGGTACTACAACGTCCGTGCGCCACGCAGTGCGCGAAAAGTCGGGAAGCAGGTGATAAAACTTATTACGGCGATTCGCGTGCCTTCCTTGTGATTTTTCCACGATCGGCAAAAATTACGGAAGTCCGCACGGCGCACTGTCTGAAAGTCCACGTGCTCCGTTGTGGGCGTTTGTAACCCTTTTATGGATATAAAGCCTGTGTGAAGTAGCAGAACCTTTCAAGAGCTTGTGATCGGGTGCCTGAGTTTAATAGCTCTGGAGCGTCCTCAGGCTACGGGATGACTTCCAAGTGAGGTTTAAATGTGAAATAAGCGTGATTCTGCCGAAGAATAAGTGGTCGCAATCAACGAGCGATAGCAATATACCGCAATACAACCGCAGCTAATGCACTCGTCATCCATTCGCTGAAGAATCGTTGTGGGTACGCTACAGACTCACCAGTCAGTAACAGTATGCATTACTGTATCAGGCCATTCGAAAACAAATGAGGCTAATTTGTTGGCCATTGATCATAAACCTGATCTCAATCCGGTCTTTCGTGTACCTTTTCAGAGTGATTACGTGCCAGTAATGAAATCTATCAAGGAGCAATTGATCACGCGCCAAAAGTCATCCTTATTAAGCCAGAAATGTTTGACAGCAACTTTTAGACTACTCTGGTTTTCAGTGTTGTTCTGTTATCGTTTTAATCGTTATCATCCTGTCTGAGACATCTCACATCAATTACGTTGTAAAAGGAGTAGGCGAAATGCAATCTTAAAATATTTGTAACCTTTCACTTATAGCACGTCACTGTCACATCAGAATCACATAAGCAATGCTGGAGATGATAACGTGGGTTTAAACAAACAAGGCAAGTATATTCGTTGATTGTGCTTCTCTGTAATGTCAAATATCCCTGAAGATATGGAACGAGTCTGTAGGTTGCTAAAACTTTAATTTCGACTTAGGACACGAACGTTCCTGAGCAACAGAACATACAGGGAATATTTCAGAAGACGCTGTAAATAACATTGAAGCTTTTGTGCAAATAATGCAATAAGGCAGCTCCCCAAGCGGAAAGTCGTTATGGGCACAGGCAGCGATAGTTGGTATCGACAAACTTGAATCGAGCTTTTCAGGGTAAGTCCTGAAACTGGATGGCATAATCTAAACTGCATACTTTATTGAGACAAACACACAGAAGAGCCTTGTTTACACAATTTTTAAGGTCTGGAAACAGTAGAACAAAAGTTTAAAATATCTTCCAGATTTCCATAACTCTGTACAAACCCTGTAGCGATCGATGCAAAAGGAGACCTGAGCAAGTGTGCCATCACATTATATTACACCATCTGTGGTTCCATTCAACATACATAGTACATATGTGAAGCCATAAGATACGAGAGTAGGTGATCAGTATGAGATGTTGCCCACCAATCGCTCCTTGACTGGATAGAAGATGCATGTTGCTCCGTTCGGTCAAACAAATATAGCTGATGGCTTGCGTGTACGGATCAACCGAGTCACAGTGACCGAAGCTAAAGGAGATCTGAGCATTCAGTTCACGAAAAGTGAGTTGCATTACACCATCTCGGGTTCCACCCACATGCCGCGTATACTGCGCAAACCCGAAGGAATAAAACAGACTTGTAAATGTAAAAACAATCCGAGTTTTCGCCCAGATTCGTGAAGAATTTGCCTTGTACCAGAGTAACATAATATCTGTGCGTTACTTTGTTTTGTGCTTACACACACCCTGGTCATGGTCCACGGAGTCTTTGGGGCTCATTGTCACTCGTATTTTCCTCGGCTGTTGGAGTTTGTTGGTCCAGCTATTACAACAGTGTACATACAACATTACCGTCAATTAACACCAAATAAGGACAAGTGCTCAGATGAATGAAGGAAGAACATAAAGCACAAACAGAACGTAGAACGTCTGTTTAGGTAATTGAATATAACATGAAATCATCCTGTGAGGCATTTTAGGTCATTGAGGCATTTGCTGTGCGATCCTAGAAAAAGTGTGACATCCACAGTAATCTTCGTGACAGACAGCCACTAACGTTTCCAGTGTACAATGCAGAAAAGTGGGGTAAGCTCAATTTTTCAACGAGAAAAAAGGCATTCAACATTTACCAGTTGCGTTCCAATTACAAAAGTCGAGGATGCTAGCTACTAATACCCATATAAACTCCAGGGAAGTAAACTGAAGCTGCGATTGCTATGCCAATCATCGAAAGTGTAGCTGACGGAAATGCGGCAATGACGTGTCGTGCTTAGCATTGTGTAAGTCGATAGGAGTAAAATTTTACTTAAAATGTTCAACTTAAAGCCGAAATCGAAGGTAATAAATCCATCCTGGATCGATTTCGAGACCAATTACTTTCTATGGCTGCGGAATCACTCACAGCGATCCATAAGTTTAATTTAACGGCCGAATAGGTAAGATTTATTGAAAGATCAATGTTGCTCCGCACAGTGTAACAATGCAATTTGTTGAGTGATGCACAAAAGGCAGTTTTCTGGCTCTGATATGCGAACTTTCACTTCGTAGGTGGCAATCTTTGAATGCCCATTTGAAGAACTCGAATCCTAACGGTTTTCGAACCAACAGTCCAACGATAATAATTTCGGGCTTGAATGCCGGTTTAGTGCAAACATTCCCATTTAGGTTTCGACAATCTAACGGTATCCGACCCACATTTGATCCAGTTGATGTCATGGCAACAGGCGCTTTGCTGCATGCAGGCTGGACATACGATCCTAACGCTCTCGTGATTAAACGGATCACACGTGCATTATTCTGTGCGGCCAGGAAAGCTAAAGACAGTCGTACATGAAGTAATCAGGATTGGGGCCAGAAGACTCATGCTTGGTACTTAGCATCATGAGCTCAGAAAATTAACGGATGGGGGTTGGTGATCTGCTTTCGCGTATGCAGTTCAGTTACGGTTCGCGAGAATGACGACGTACTAGCTTACTTATCTTCCCAGCCATCAGCCGCTGACCTTGAGACAGTTGAAGGAATCTGGTTCGATTGTGATGCACACAATTACCGATTAGGTGCACAAACAGAGGGCGCACGTCGCCGAGGCGGTACATCAGGACAGAGGGTCCGGAAACAAGCCACTACCACATTTGAATGAGTCATCAGCCTCCACACATGCGCGCGTAGAGTTGGACAAACAAAAACCGTTTGCCAATGCAACACAAGTCCATCACGCGATAGACACACAAACAGGTACGTGGGCGTTACGCCGTTTCCATGATCGGGCTGGCGACTGCATTCGACGTGCAATGTAAGGCCAACCGGTTAATTTCATGGTGAAAAACAGTTGTCATGGTTACGAACACCAAAATCTAGGAGGAGCAGTGCAAGTTAGCATGAAGACGTCGTCAGTCCACATGAACCCAGAGCATTACCACAGAAGCCGAAAGTGTTACATTACGCCATTGTGGCAAAACACGTCAATGGTATTGAATGAAGATTGCTGGCGACCATTTACATAACACGTGCCAATGAACGGCTCGAAGGTTCTCATGTAACGGACGAAGGGGCGAAACAATAAAGTCCAGACCATTGCGTATATTGTTAACTTTTACCACAGAAAAATAAAAACTCAACAAGCCACAACTAGTACAATAGAATTTCAAATATATTGTCCAACAGTGATACAAACAAAACATACATACATATCCCTGCGGGCTTTCAGTTGACGTCAACATGTGCAGGATTCTGCTTCAATGGACAAGAATTTCATGGGTGACTTGCCAGCCAATGCATCGAAGTGATATACGGTAAGATCAAAAGGAATGTGGCGATGTAACCACAATAAGCTGCCAAATGTAGTTAAATCACATAACATCACTTATCATTACTTCAAAATGAACTGTTTGGTAAAGTTATTTAGTGCGCCCACAAATTCGTAAACGAAGGGGTCTCGAGAAAATTATGCACACAATTCTACGTTGACTGATACCCCTTGAAGATGTGGCGGATCCAATTGGAATCAGATTTACTTAATAAATCCACAAACGCTCATATCACACTAGATGCTCTAATGTGATATATTGTGTCTAAGTAAAAATGCTTAGTGTATGGAGTTGGAACTTAAAGAATGAGAATCCTGGTGACAGCGTGGTGAACTCGGCCATGCGGTTAAATATGAAAGTGGTTCGAAATTATAGGACAACCTAGGACACTAAAGCATTCACAAATTTTGAACTGTGTTTTTCTAATCTTGACTGATGACATATTGTGCAGCATGGCATTCGGCATACAGGAAAGCTCAAATTTATCACACAAAAAACGATAGATGGTAATTGGTATTGGTATGTTCGCCGAGCTTGGCATTTAGGTTGCAAACGTTTCATCACCAAACGAGGTGACATCATCAGTGCGTAAGTGTTTCAGCGTATAGGATTTGAGCGTTTGGGCGCTCAAACGTTTGTAATCTAAATGCCAAACTCAGCGAGCAGTCTAATATCTAAATCCTCAACCCGAGCTACAAACACCATCATTGTTCCCACTTATCAGAAAACGACGGTATTCTACGAAAAATTGTCCATCGAAACGAGTATGGTGAATGCTTTACTCCAAAGCTCAAAATAGACGAATTCATGAAAATGAGACCATGAGATTCGCTGACGAAGTGAAAGTGAATCATGCATATGAACATTATGCTTCAGGCTAGTTTCGTAACGACACAGCAATGATAAAAATATCATCATTCTGATTTAGAGATCGTTTGAACAGAAAAGACGCTGTGTCGCATGGCAACGGTCATTACGCCAGGTGATATCTACCAAGGACAAACGATAGTCTGCGTACCGCCTCAATAGACGCTTGTCCATCAAGCCTACTTTCGGCGATGCTCAGATGGTAGCATTCAGCGTTCACGACACCAGCATGTACTATAAAATCTGAAAACTTTACATTATAAGGAATGTCAAGATGTTGATAAAATGCACTTCTGATTACATTCAGACTAAAATCGGTTGAGATATAGATAGAAATGACGAACAAAGAATGCTCGTCTATTGGATATCTGCTATTCTTAAATGGACCATCTGGAATGATAATATGAAGTCAGCTATCGACCGAGATGCAGTTGTGAAGCGCGACGTTTGCATTCTTGCTAACTGAAACCAAAATACCAACTAGGCTGGCAACTGATGTAGGGAATAATCGGATAACCGAAACGTGGACACTCGTTAAAATATGACAGGGGTGGATAATAGAGGCATAGGATAACGTAGAGATTTTGGATATGAAGCTCAGAAGGACAGCAAATACCGATGAGAAGAGAGCGTGGTGCACGAGCAAATGTTATCTTTTCAAGTTTAGTCCCATAGCATTACTACACCTGTGCAACAAAACGAGCCGGATCGGAACGAAATACCTCACTTGAACAGTTCGTTTACTGAATGGAAATGGCAATCCGGCGATTCGAAGGAGTGTACTCTACTGAGCAAAACGTCACACGTAATAGCATATTGCCGAATCAAATAGGTTTATGTTGAGCATTAAAGCGATTATGAATAATCCGACTCCCATTCAGCATCACATTCAGTGTACGACGCAGAACTGATGATAGCGAGAACAGAGTGTCTCGTTTAATATCGTAATCTCCTAAAAGTGGTTTGATAGAAGCAGTGCCAAGCAACTGGTGACGATATCCACCAGTTTCAAGATACCTTGCTAATCTAAGTTTTCAACAGACTCAAACATAAAACAATTCGTTTTTGACAGATGTATTGCGCTTATCAATTTGTACCACACCTATTATTGCATACACACCGTAGTGCGTTGACTCCAACCCTGGAAGGGGAGCATATGACTTCATTCGTTGATGTGATAAACGGCAGGTAACTTCAACGCGCACACGAGTATCATCAACAACTTAGTGCTGAACGGACTAATTTTACATAGACCGATGATCGGTAGTGGGTGTATGTCAACGAGATTGACGCAAGAAGGGCTAATCAGGCTTTCGGGAAAAAAATGCATTCCAGCAGAAAAGAGTGGACATTTCTGCAAATAAAACTGCAATGCACTGCCGAGGTCACATCCAAATGTTAGTCGATCAGATCTTAGCAGTTAACATTTTCAGAATCGACCCCAGTTCTCGCCAAGAAAGCCTTGCAGAACAAATTGTGGCCGGACGAATAATTACTCTAGCTGAAGATGAGAATTCACTGATACCAATTCTGAAACACCGTTACATATGACGAGCCTCAGGCCAACAAAGGTCAACCCATAAACATACTAAACAAAAGAAAGAATTCTCGGATAGAGTTACAGAACCTTATCAAACAAGATCAGTTAACGGCGAACACCATATAAGGACACCCCGCTCGATAGTTACAAAATATGAGTTGGAAGCCTAAACGGAAGCCCCAAACAAGACTAATGCTTTATATGCATTAGTTAATGTGAACCTAAGATGAACAGTCAGAGACCAGTAGGAATGCGGTTAAACGAGAGCGCGATAGTTCGGAAAGAACACCTTATTCACGGTGTGTGTAGGGCTTGGGCGACCATTTTATAGCGACTGATGCCTGTCACAAATCAGTATTCACCGAACTAACTAGATGTCTTTGAACAAGTGTGCTACCTAGCGCCAAGCGAAAATGGTCAAATGTCTCACGTTGGTTGAGAGATTGCTGATCTCGGTGACCTTCAAAACCAACTAAATCAAGTGACGCGGTTGGCTTTTAATGAGTATTAATTACACGGAGAGGTTGATCAGTGAGTACAAACCACGTATCTTTGTTTCCAAATGTGTTGAATTGTCATTACCAATGGAAGTAAAGCCAAAAGCAGCAGATAGAAAGACGAGAACGGATGAACAAATTACGTGGAAAAGCAAGTCATGGTTGGGACACGGACAGTGTATCAACCCGCATATAGACCAGCAAATCCCGATAACTTTTGACCCACGGTGTAGTCAAAGGCTCGCCGTCACTAGGTTTGTTACATACATCACCAGCTACATTGAACAACGCATGATGGAGTCAGCACTTCGTCGGCATGTAGAGCACGCACCTCAAACGGTAAATCTGGATGCCCATCAATGCGGCTTAACAAGCGAGAAATGTAATGTAACAGATTAATTTCTGGTGAGTGGTAGGGGATTTTGGTTTTCATACAGATTGAACATCACCCACAATTGATCGCAGCTGCCGCATTCCCACAGATTTTCCAGTCAGCCTCTTTCTTTCGCGTTATCCACCAGTTGCAATTACAATAACACTTATGGGGGTGGAATAAACGTGAGCTAACGTCAACACACGGTTGAACACTTGTTAAAGTAGTTTAACAAATCACTGACGCAGTCGAGTGAACAAACGCGACAGCATACACAGTCCACAGATCAACATGTAGGCTAAAGTCAATTCATTTGTCCTATCACTATTGCATAAAACTAGCCCGGTGACGCTCTCATTCAACGAGGCTAGGTTGACAGGACAATGCGATCGACCTTGCGCGTGCGCAAACCATGGACGCGTGATTTGGTTGAGTTTGGGGGATTGACTGGCCTGCCTGTCATAGCTAAAGAGATCATTTTTAGTATGTGACCGATGAAAAAACAAAATGTTCACAATCCGCGATGAAAACTATAGGACCATCAAAAAGTTCACAGATAGTTATGGGACAACAGATCGCAGATTGTGTCCACCATTCGTGCCTAACAAATGAATGGTTATTTTTGATCAGTAAATGAGGAAACGTACCAAAAATATTTAGTTTTGTCGAGAGGTGCATATCATCTTATTACGTTTGCATGATTGTCGTGAAGTCGGAATTTCTTGAAATGCACACCGACTAAATATGGCAGTCCTACATAATCGGCCCATTTGGGTCTTGTTGAGATGCATGCATTTGGAATGATCAAAACCACAACCCGAATAGTCTTACAGGGTACTGCAATAACTAGGCCTAAACATGACACCAAAGTGACACAAATGTTGGTACTCTCCGGAGGAATTCCAGCGTGCAGTCCTCAGCTGAAATATAATGGAAATCTTGAGAACATCTCAACAAATCCGAACACGGAAGAGGAACGTCCTGTAATTCACCATCATCATCATCATCATCATCATAGACAGCAATACATCAGTGGTTCACACTGATGCTTAACTGCCACACAACCACGAAGGAAAAAAACCTATATAGGAAGAGAGAAGAAAAAAGAAGGGGAGGGAAGGGGACCTAACTACTAAAAATAGCTACGTCTATATTCAAACATACAACATCAAGGCGCCTACACCTTGCAAACAAACAACCGAGCTGTAAGTGAAAGTAAGGCGTCATCCGATCTGTAATTAGGATGAAGTGGACGAAAGCCTGCTATTCTTGAACAAAGTCAGTAAAAGGCTCAACGTTTAGAAAGGCACCTAGACATATACATCAAGGAAAACGTCATACAACATGGAGAATCAAAAGAGCCATCTGACAGTGGAGGGTGAACATACTGATTACAAGGCTGCTTAGGCCGATGTTCACATCAATACGTTTTGCAGAGCGTACTGATAGTCATTGATCATTCTTACCACAACCGTCTAACTACTTCGTCTGTTGTCCGCAGACCTCTGAAGCAGGTCCAAAAAGAATACGATCACCTCCCAAGATGTGTAGTCCGGTGTGACTTATTACTAGTAAGCAGGCATACTGGCCGGGTTCCTTTGGGAGCCCAAAGACTGTAGTATTAAATAGAGTGTGGCTGCAAATCTGCTGACAACATTTCTAATTAGCTGCAAAACTGTAGGTAAAACATACTTTTAGAGGATCACTACAATCTTATACTTTAGCTGATGGTTCAATAAAATAACTGGAGATCCTTGGACACCAGAATATTTAGGATGTACCATTCAGAACCGTAATGAAATGACCACGACATAACTAGTAATATGTACTCCCGAGAACAATGAGTACATTCTCTCGGCAGGCTGCTGTCAAGCGATAGAATAGCATGGTACACTTCCGACTGATCATAAGGGACCATAAAGTATGACGAATTATACGAAGTCGAGAATTGACAATGTTCTATTTGTTTTCCAGACCTGACGGTGAAGGACAAATAACGTTTTAAAAAAATATACACTAGAAACGAGACTAGCACAGAATTGTCACTGTTAACCGTACAAACTGTATTTTGGTTATGAACATTTCATGGCGGTTTCACAAAAGTGAAATTCACGAGTTTCCGACGTGGTCACGCAGCTCATGTAGTGGAACACTTGCTATGTTTGGAAATTCTGCCCTTATACATCGGATCATGTCCAAATCATTATCGCCTAAGGTGCCTATCACAAGCACGATTAGTGCTTCGCCTGTCATCACTGTGGTATCTGTGTTCTCACCACCGGTAACATAATCACGAGCAGAGATAGGTTAGAAGATATTTATCATTCACATATGTTCAGTGAGTCTCTAAGCCTTTGCAGTACGTGCAGTTACGAACGGATATCGTTCTCAATAACTATCACGAGCAATAGTAATGACTGAATGTACTAAAGGAGTCTGGACAGAACTCACTTCACCTACTCACGTTTATTCACACACACACACACACACACAACATTCAAAGCACACCAGTGAGTTGACAGTCGCGTCACGCGATGAGGCAAATTAATACAAAACACACACTATACTGACTGAACAAAATTAAATGACTGCATTGGTACGTCACTGATCATGTCAGGTGACCAATTAACAGACGTGTTTCGTATAGTACAATCACGAAAAAGTGACGGATTAAAAATAAGGTGAAATTAGAAATTGGAAATCAATTATGAAGCCATTCGCCTTATCAACTTGCAAAACCAAGAGAGAATGACGAGGTAGTCAGGTGACGAAATAATCAAAAGGCACTGCACGCGTTTCATAGAGTTCATCAGTTAGTTTATTGAACTGTAAGTTTTACAGGTATTGTAATCCATCCGGAACCTGAAAATCCTCAGGCAAGTGGGAATAAGTTTACAGTGAATGACCGTTTGTGAGACCATGATGTGGTAGTCAGGCCCGCGTACTGAAAAGCGCGGTAAGGCTATGATGATTGGGAATTAGGTCTTTCCAGGTGAACCAACGTCAGATAGGCCGAAGGGAAGCAATCGAACGAACGGTTGTGTCGTTCACTAGGTTACAACGTCGCATCCCTAGATGCACAGTAATGAGACAGCCTTGCGATACAACGGCGGAACCACTTCTGTAATAGCCATACTCTTCTATTCTAATTAAAAAGTCGGGCATCCAATGATATGGATTTTCATGTTAGACGAGGTAGCAACCGTAAGTGATTATGATATCCTAATATGGGGAAGTTCAACGCGTTTTCGACGGGAGCTGTTGAGAATAGGAGAATGCAAACCTGGATAGCATGCTCACGTTAAAAAGTGAACTCACCGGGCTCAGGAAGGGTCACATGAAATTGTGTCTCACGAGCGGTTTCAACTACTCGTTGGTACTGATCCAAAAAGTCGTCAGGAACCCCATTTCTATGAAGTTTGGCCAGCAAGCTAACCTCAGGACGTTGTTTGCTGAAATGAATGTCAACCGTAGCCGGTGGTAGAGTCCGTCCATCAGTGGAAGTGGTTAAATCGCGCTTTGATGTTACGCTGATAACCCCTTCGGAATGGCTCGGCTCAAGAGCATAGTGTTGAACGTGAGGCCATGCTGGACCCCAATTTGCATCGTGGCAAGTCGGATATGTTTGGGCATCGCTAGCCGGCGCATCGCAGATAATCTTGTACTCGCAAGCCGCCCGAAATGTGCTCTCCCGGCCGATAGTAAGATTGGAAAGTTCCTAAACACATGGTAAGAAGTTCGTTCAGAAAGTGTGTAGTTGACAGTAAGAGAACGATACATCTATGTGATGCATTAAGATCGATGAATGGATTATGGTTTTAATGAGGTTGCACAGGAAGAAACCGAAGAGTGCGCAATAGATGAGCTACATGATTATAAACTGTTAGATTTTACGCACAAATCTGAGGCTTTTACATAATGTGTTTGCTGTCATATGACACCTCAGGTCGTATGTGGTCTGTCAAACGACCGCGGAAACTGAGGCTCGAACCGACAACCACATGATCGGTGGTCAACGTTCTCATTATTTCTGACCAACCGGGGGCTCATTTTCTGCTAGTTGACATGCAGTCATCTCGTCTATCTGAAAGTAAAATGAGTTTATGCCAGGAAAATGACTTAAACATTCCAATGAGGGCCTGTTGGCAGAAAGACTTACAAAACCTCTTATACCGGTTGAACTCCTCAGTCACCCGTAGACACAATTATTGATGTCAAAAGTAGACGTATCTAGTACCGCATCACGTGAGTGAATACTACCGGTTTAGTTCGAACAGTCAACAATATCCAGAGGGTCTGTGAAAGCTGATATCCAATCAAAAATGGATGTACACATCACTCGATCAAGCTGAAGATTTCCGATTCACGGGCACCGCCATGCCCAGTTGTAGGAAACTCCACGGGGAAATAATCCTTCATTTTGGTGCCCAAGCACTTATTGACTTTGCATGGCTACGTGAGTTGGCCGCAGACCTCATAACCACAACTGATTACAACAGTCGGCCATTTCTGAAATTCGGTATATGTCAGCTGTGAAATGTAGTACAGTGCACGGCGCCTGAGCAGATGCTTTGTCGGCTGGAAGACAACAGTTGCTTCAGCAGTTTCCGTCGGTCAGTCGGACACGCTAACTAATAATATGCACCCATGAATCGTCAATCCTACGGTCACTTCTGTTTTTCGGTCTCGACTTGGAGGTTATCACACTTTAAATCAGTTTGACTGGTACATAAATAGAAGATACACGTGAAGATTGGGGTTGGCGATTCATAACTTACATTGGTCAACTGCAAATGACATTCTCAAACGAAATTGAATTAAATCCATGCACACAAACGCTATTCACACCATAGATAGGAGAACAATGCGTTCGTCACCAGCCCCAGATGCTTTGACTTCAAATATTGGTTTTATATACACCGTGTAATCTGTGCTAATCAGTCACCAGCGTATGCATGTCCATGGAACGTTGACACAAGTCGTTTTGGCTTCGGAGGTCACATTAACAGACACCACTCAAATAAATCAATTGACGTTATGGTAGGGTATCTAGAAGGTTCCGAAATGACAAATCAACATACTGGATATCCCGAATACAAGTATCACTCGGGCCGCCTACCAATTCGAAAAACGGCCAAGTTCAACGAGTAGAGTACTCACAAAGTTAGGAAAAAACCAGATGCCAGCGTTTAAAAAGTACTGTGAAAAAACAACGTAGCTGACAGGAGTCAGTGACGACGTTATCGTTTACTGTTTCACTCCCATCTGAGCATCTTGCAAAGTTTTCACCGTCGCCCTCAGTTAGTTGGACCTACGGTTCCAGCCCGCGAAAAACAACTGAATTATCCTCCGCATAATCAAACTCGACCAACCACCATCGGCCGTGAAGTAAGTCAGGTTCTCCCGATCCAGGCTCGAGAAGAAACAGTATACTGGTACTTTACAATCCAACGATAGACCGCCGATCTTCGAACTTTCCCCTCAGGTAACCGACTGAGCCATTAACCCTCATTAACAAGAATACGGACAACGGTTTTTGAAAAGAGCCTTGTCTTCGAAAAAAAAAAAAAAATGAAGGACGTTTGGTTAAGTTGATCTCGTTGTGGATCGGATCAACGGTGGATTCGGAGGAGCTAACTGGATGAACCAGGGAAGTGTTAGCCATTTTGTAAGGTTCCGTAGGTATTAAGGCATATGAAGAAGTTACAAAACAAAACGATTCGTTAAAGTAGACGCGTGGATCGTTTGGAGGGGCAACGATCTACCACACATATATCAGAAGGAAGCGACATTTTTGGAATCACAAGGCCGGAACATTACTTGGACTAGCACGGACATCACACGTAAATCCAATATATTGGTTAGGATGGCTTTTATGAAAATGACAATAATTCAAACTGTCAGATGGTTGGGGAAACGAGCCCATAGTTTACGTTACAGTGCAAACGTTGGTGATGCGTTAAGAAATAAGCCACCTGGATGGCGATACGAGCTCCGCTCGGATTGATGGAATTACTAGCTGAGGTGACTGGCTGCACGTCAACAAATTCTACGGCTGCACTTTACATTGGTTCAAGTTAGAAGGCAATACGGTACCAACACACGAGTGTAAACGAAAGAACCATTTGTGCAGTTGACGATAATCAGCATGAAAAAGAATGCCATTGGTTTTGATTTCACACCATTCTATTGTCAAAAGTGAACAACCACTTGGGAGAGCCACCAGGTTTATTGAAAGTGTCAGAAAATACAGTTCGCAGGCTGAAGCCGACCGCGTTATTTTAGAATCCAATAAAAAATTTTTAATCAGCAAGCTTAATATTCGAACACCTGAGATTATAGTTAAGTGATAATAACATGATCAGTAATCTTACAGTCAAGGGTTCCAGCCAAGGTTTATGCAGTCTGACAGTAGCCCAGTATGTAGAACGGTAGCACACGCTGTGAAAGTAACCTTTCATCAACTATTCAAACTATAAGGCAATTGTTTACCGGATGAAGAAATTGAAACATAAAGCATTTACATAGGCAAACTTTTTGGTGTGGTTACAATAATATAGGTACCATAACCGGTGAAGCTTGTAATAAAAAAAGACGTCTGAGGAAGATCTAGATGAGACTATGGGCAGTACCAAAGTGAACATCTTTGAAATCCCGGAGAAATTTCACAAACACAATCTCTCATTTGTTCCTGCAGATAAAAAATATCACAAAAACCCGTTCGCGAAAATTACCCGAAAGGCATCCTAATCGAGTAAAATTATTGAAAAATAACTATACTGTGCCCATACGGTGGTAAACCGTCCAAAAAGACTGCGTATGGACACGCGGTTTTACGTGGACTGTTGCATATTTCAGCACACAAAAAAGATGAACACGGATTAAACCACATTGGTCTAACGAACGATTAATCAGCAACGACATTTAACGTCACAGATAGTAAGCGATAAGGCTATCTGATTCAATTTTTCCTACTAAACATGATCAGTGATGACACTGCGAAGAACACCCTACAGAGCGTGCACGAAGACATGTAACCCTATTCCAAGATTAGATAAGCGTATGCTGAAAGTTCCACGCGTCTGTAATTCCAGATAAGCTGCTTAAGAAATCCACCACACTCAACAGTAGTTAGCCGTTGCAATCTGCACAGCGCCCTCTAATGTGCCAATCCATGGTGAAAATTAATATTTGCCTAATTCACTATTTGTACCAACACGTTAGGGATTTTCAAGTAGACTTAGTTGGACAGTTTTGGTAACTCAGATGACTCGTCTGATCGGAAGGTAGTCGTTAGAATCAGCAAACGTTTATAGGTTGCAGGCCTACACTGCTTATGTACATGTCATTTGTGTCAAAATCTATATAGTCTGTCAACGTCAACCGTCTGTGGCGTCGACGACGCAGCGGCTTTACACTGAATGGAAACATGTGCAATACCTCAAGAAACACATTTTCTACACGGATGAGCGACAGCTCGCAGTAGGGGTGTAACATGCATGTTTGCCAACAGCATTGGTGAATTCCATTTGGAAGCATTCAAGCAGTTTTCCAACAAAACCATTGGAGATAACGATTATCGCCATCTTCAGACCTATCCCCACTTTTATTCAACCCTGTAAAAAAATCCGCACACGGGCTCTTGTATATCGTATTCGAGCGTGCAATTATTCTATGGCCACAAACCTGGCAAAGATTTAGTGTATCCAAGATCCATTTCTGTAAAATCCATTGAACGATTGGATACATAAGAATGAGAACTAGTCTGTTAGTTTGTTTGCACAATACTGAAGCCAAAACCATGTTGCTCGGTCATCAGTTATCCACAATACCTCACCTTTTTATTTTGTATGAGTTCTGAATGTGACATGAAGGTCCATCTTTTGGGCCGTATAAAGCAATTTCCAGATTCAGTTTGACTTTCAGAGAAACGTGTGCAATACATGAGTACGCATGTTAATTCTGCACAGTTGTGAGTCACTGTCTGTTCGAGCAGAAGCTTTCCGTCCTCTATCGCCGTTATTTTCGTAGGATTAGGCATAGGTAGTGAGAGTACCGCGTACATAACAACACAGTTCGCGAGTGTATTTTTGGGACAGATATCGTAAGCAGATAGACTTTAGTCTTTAATTTTCATCCTGGATCGTCGCATTTCTTTTCCGATCCTCTAATGACATTCTGTTCCTATGACGTGAAGTACAGCTGGTGGTGAAAGTGACGTCCTCTATGTTTTCGTTGATCCTCATTTTAACTCAGATAAAGCAGCGATTTTATAAGTTGATTTTGTATATATGTTGATTTCATTAATATGACAAAGCCAGTCTGTCATAATCATTACTGATTTTTCTCGATGTTGTGGATTGTACGGACGTAAAGAGTAGAAGCGAGAAGCACTGAACGTCTCAACAAATCCCAGAGAGAACCGGATGCACTGTTAAAGGTCTAATGTATACATAAATATAGACAGGACACTCTTTATAGATAGAAAAACTAGTGCATTTTGAGTACAACGGTATGAGTGGTCAAGTACGTGATCCGCTATATGATTTGGGAGAATTCGTGATGCACCGATGAGGCCAAGAAATACAGCCGAGGAAGAATCCTCCTTTAGTAGCAGAAACTTGGTGTACACAAACAAGTCTGCTGTGGCATAAAGTAGGAACACAACAAATCGAATGACCTACTTGAGCGTATATTGTCAGATAGTACACAACCAGCGGCTGGGAGACGGAAGTAATAATTCAGCTTATCTTTTGTTGTTTCTTGGAGGAAGGAAACCTTTCAAATCCACATCCAAATTTGGAACTCTATCGGACAGATCAGATGGACTTGCGGGCAGTGTTTCCGGATGCCTATGTCCGGCACTTGTGGTTAAATATTGTAGTTTGTACGTGAATCCACCCGGACGCCAGAATCCTAAGGTCATACGCAAACGGCCATCCCGAGTGTAAACGACACCATGATGCTGTTCCAAGAAATCGATCGCACACTTGAAAAACTGTGACTTGGTTAGTGGTAGGCTCTCAAATTGTGTCAGAGTCAGGGGAACAGGCAGCAGCTGCCATCGCGGATCCTCTGGAAAGTGACTGTAAACTGCCTGAAACAAATAAATAACGATAATAGTAATACTGAGCAGTTACGTTGATTATATATGTATTTACACGAGCTACATAGAATGGGTTGGTAATAATAACAAGACTGACGAAATTCCGAAATCATTTTGAGATATTCGATCCCTCCGATTTACTACTTTAGAAAATATGAAAAATTCACACATTCGAAAACACGCCCATTGTTCTGCATGCCGCAAGGAGTACCGTGAAAACATATTACTACGCATTCGTTCGCTAATCAACGACAACGAAAGAGATTGTTATGCGCTTCAGCGATCTCTCTCTCTCTCTCATGAACCAATGCGAAACAATCACAAAGGTGGTGATCATTCCAAGGCAGTTAGACCGCGGGGAATAATGTGTCACGATTCCAAACTACTAAGCTTTTGCAAGCGCAAATGTAGAAAATAAACTGTATGTTTTAGGTCTAAAACATAAATGAAAATGTAGGTAAATATCAAGTGAAAAGTGACGTTCCAGCACCACTGTATCGTGTCCAGGCTTTCAGCTATGAAATAGAATGGATGGTCAGGCAATCGACCAGATTCATAACAGTTTTTGAGATAGATACGTCTGAGACAATTGGTCAATGAATTAAGTTACCGAAAGAATTTTTTTTACCATTTTATCTTTCTAGGCAAGGTGGTTTTTCAGCCAGCAGTATTCGCTCACGTAAACGATTGCCTTATACGGGAAGTGGGTCGTACACTAGACACAGTCAGTGAGGATGTGTATGATCATCAATCATGCGTGAGGCGAGTTTACAACTGGAAAACAATCCGTGTTACATCACATCAAAGGTTCGGTGAGGGAATGCACTGTGCGTCGCATAGATTGATTGCAAGAACCGGACAAAAATACTAACGACATCCCTTATAACTACTTGCTACGAAACTGCGTCAGTTCAGTGGAACCGGCATCGATTACAAATCACACGGTCAAGAGTTCAAGACTCCGTTACAGTTACGGCTCAGTCACGTACATGATTTGCGACTCCAGTACGTGTTCACCACCACCACAACAAATAATATTCTAAAAGAAAAACTATCGACAGAAAAAGGAAACAAAAAACGGATGAAATACAAATATTCATGAGCAACATTACGGATGTAAGCAGGATGCCACCTCGAACAGTGACTAT
>LOND01028441.1:22198-32809 GCA_014220965.1 Paragonimus kellicotti | reverse complement strand
CCATTTTCTTCGGAAAAAACATACTTTAGAAATGTCGTTTTTTTTCCTGCGCGACGGAATTATCTTATTGCCCCTCAGGATTTATACATAAAGAACAAGACTCGAAAGGGACTGCAGAATTCCCTCCGGTTACAAAAGGGGATGCATTTCTCTATTGCATGAGGGAATTATCGATTTCTTGATCGAGCTCCGCGAATGTGTTTGATTTTAAAGAAACAATGGCAGACTTTGGCGTGAAGCGTGCGTACAAAATTTTCTACAAGTCCACTGGACTGTGGGTATCGCGGAGTACTAAACAAATTTCGACATCCAAGTCCTCTAAAGATCTGAGAGTGAGACGAGTACCATTATCGGTGACCAAAACAGCAGGTACACCCTCGCGACAGAATAATTTTCTCAAAGCATGTTGTGTAAAGTCTGCACTCGGTGATGAAGTGAGAAAAACTTCAGGCCATCTAGAGTAAGCATCAATAATCATTAGGGCATAGTATTTCTCCAGAAAAGGACCACAGTAGTCAGCATGAACTCTCTGAAATGTTTCAAACGTAACAGGCCATGGAAGCCATCGTGGTTGTTTAGTATGAATCGTATGTACGCACTTAGTACAATTTCCGGCAGCTTTAAATAACTGATTCTAATTCCAGCCACCAGTACGACAAGCGTACAGTCAACTTCATCGCATCAACTCTCAAGTGCCAAGAATGTAAGTGCGCAAGGAAAGCAGACCTTTGAGCAATGAAATTACAACACTATCCTCTACACACAATAGTCCATCCGGAGTGATGGGCAGACTTTCACGGCGACGGTAAAATCCAGGAAGTCGACGGTGTTCATATTTTGCCCAGCCACGCCTTAAGGCAGAGATAATAGGCCCAAAGTACTTATGAGTATCACATACAAGGGCACTCCGTTTTACTGACAGCGACTGAACAAAAAAAGTCAAAATCGTTAGAATTCGAGTCCGATGATTGAATTCTGGATAAGTAATCAATTTGAGAGATTGTCTTTGTATTACGATGAATAATTGTATAGTCGTAAGAAATGAAAGCAATGTTTCAGCGTTGCACCGTGGCGCCAATTAACTCTGCTTGCGAGGTGTTAGGATGATACAGAAATTGTTAAGGTTTCATGATCTGTTGCAATAGTGAACGAGAGTCCAAAAAGATATTTATGAAGTCTTTTAACAGCCCAATATACTCCAAGGGCTTCACGTTGGGTCTGAGAATATCCACGTTCGGTTTTAGACAGACGACGAGAAATGCATACAACTGGCCTACCACACTGTTCAATAATTGCTCTCAGTCCAGTGAGAGAAACATCAGTATATATAGTTGAATCACCCTTGATGGAAGACGCTTATACAAAAAGCAGTAGTCTGAAGATGACGGGATAAAGTTAGAAGCATTTTTTTCATGGTTAATGGACAAACAGAAGTGGTTGAGGGATAAAGTATCGAACAAAGAAATAACGTGTTGAGCGAAACTAGGAATAAAACGTGAATACTGTTATAAAGTGCATCATGGACAGAATGGAGTTCATGTATGTTAGTTGACGATGATACATTCACTAATGGTTTTAGACCATTGTTAGCAACCACATAATCAAGGAATAGGAAAGAAGGAACAGAGAAACTAAACTCTTCTGAGTTACTGGTTACAATGAAGTCATAGTCTCTTTAACAGAGAGAAGAGACGATAATCATTGGACAGATTTGTAAAGAGCATGAACAATAACGTCACCTTGAGAGGTTATAATACCATCTACGTCTTTATTAATTGTATTCATCGCATCTTGGGATAAAGCTGACGGAACATTTGAATCAAAAGACAGAAAGCTGTATCAATACAATCCGAATGACGTGGTATTCAGTGTCAAACAGCTTGACAGTTCATCCAGTGATACTGAAAGATAAGCGTCTCGTAAATCGGTTTTTGAAAAGATTTTAGAACCTGACAAACGGGTTCATCTGTTATGCAATTACGCTGTAGTAGGCGTGCACTCAACGTCAACTTACAGTCGTCACAAATTCTGGGTGTAATTCCATCAACTTTCAAAAGTATCGCTATCGGAGTCTCCCAGTTTGATGATTCAACCGTCTTTATTACA
The DNA here is from genome assembly GCA_014220965.1 of Paragonimus kellicotti. Classification (NCBI taxonomy): domain Eukaryota; kingdom Metazoa; phylum Platyhelminthes; class Trematoda; order Plagiorchiida; family Troglotrematidae; genus Paragonimus; species Paragonimus kellicotti. The sequence continues at coordinate 30,703 of LOND01028441.1, read as the reverse complement.
CATTTATCACACATGGATTGCAATTCTCGCAAGCCAACTGAAAAGATTCGTCTCTTATGAAAGACTAGATCCAGGGGAGCTTCAAGTGGCCTTAAAACAGCCAAGCGTAGGTTGTATAACATCAGTCTCATTGACTGACGTTGGTAGAAAAATGTCAGAATGTGGTAGACGTGGAACTTTACATCCAAGAATAGAAGGACCTGAGCTTGAAACTAAAATTGACATCGATAGAGCTAGCATCGGACTTCATCAATATGGTACAACAATCTATAAGAGGTAGTGGACTATCAGTTAACTAGTATAAGTTGAAGAACATCATCAGGATGAAGTAAAGTTAGATTCGAATGTAAGATTAACTCCATACTACTGATATCAACAATGAAATTGCGACTGTAGCAAAAATCAGATACCAATCTTTTCAAGATGTGAGAAGTATTTTGGAGCAGAAACAGCTGAGGAAAGAGTAGAAATGTCTTCACTCAACGGCTGTAAGTTAGGATTAGAATTCGCCGCTAAATGACAAACATGTAGACTCAGATGAGACCCAATTGTGAAAAGTCAGGGCTTCGGCTGGATTCGAACCAGCGACAGAAACACCATGCCTCAAACGCGGCAAGCGCTCTACCAGCTGAGCTACGAAGCCACGCCGGGAGCTCGGAAATTTCACATTTGGACTCTGTTACCCACCTGTCCCACCGTCTCATATGGAATCCACCAAATGATCCACGGGATCGACTCCCCCGGCAGGATTTAGACTTACTTACCGACTGGATGACTTAATTAGCCACAGCTGAAACACTTTACCTGTCTCCGTAGACAAGAACACCGGGAATGTTTGCTTCTACAATGGCTCCTTAAGCTGCCACGCAATTTACCGGTTTGAAATGGTGGAGAAGAGCAAGATAGGAAATACTGATCACTGACTGCGAAAGGATCAAGCTTTTGACAAGATCGTAAGTACCCTTGTCAATTAAATGTGGAAAAATGCAGCTTTCTTCTCATGCAAATCGGATTGTGTGAGATATTGAGTGTCAAATCACTCCAAATAATTCACCAATTCACGAGCACTTGAATTAATGTGTAACTAATCCATCTCCGTTGTCATTGTAAATAGATCCTAAGTGCGAGTTCAAAATGTGATGATTGGCAGTGAACTGAATAAAATAAATAACGAACGTATAAGAATTGCATAATGCAATTAGGTGCGACAACACAGAACTTATACTGTTGAGTTGTATGTGCTGATTGTACAGGAAGTTGGAATAGTAAAACACATGTATAACAAAAAGAGAGAGAAACCATATCAGTCACGTTCATCACAATTCTGCACTCCGAAAACCGCATACTGAGTGTAAATATATTTGACCAAACGATACAGTCACAACTGCGCTTTACATCGTAACAGCGTTGATACCCTGGGTCTGTTCACATACTTTGAACACAGACTGGGAAGTTGGGCCTCCAAAAAAAGCAATAATCTACCTTGCAGACAGGGTATACTAATTTCAACAATAAGCCAGTCTCCGAGCATAGTTTGTGGTCAATCTGTGAAGTTAGAGCGAGAAGCCAGAGTTTGCAATTGCAAAAAGGAAATCACAAAGGTTTTGATATTGTCAATTTTGAAACATGTCGACTATGGCACTCGCAGCCACTTCGAAAGTAACTGACTGGCCGTATTTCAGTATGAGATTCTTGTTAACGTTGAAGGACAGAGTAGGAAGCAAATCAGGAAATACCAGGTTCTTGGTCGTCAAATGTTCATCTTTGCCAGTGCCAGTAATAAAATATATTGACTTCCCAACTTTCATGAAGACTCTGCAGGATAAGCACAAAATTTCGAATCCGTCTAAATAATCTACGATATTACGAACTAGAGTAAATATTCATTGGTTTCAAATTGCAAACATTCGTGAAAGTGAGCCGCGACTCCCGTACCAAATAATTATGGAATAGAATTGATTCGATGCTAACACCGATAACAGTATTTGAATTAGGCTGGATTGCACTTGTACGCACTTCCGCTTACGTTCTACCGCAACTTGCACAAGATCATGTGTCCGTAAACATGTTTTCAGCAATACCGTCACAGTTATCTGAACTTACCACGTGCCCATACTCAAAAACATTCACAGCAAGCGATAGGGGTAAAACAAATTGCCAGGAAGTTGGCTTGTTTGCTCATCACATGAATCGATCGATCTTGGAACTTCTGCGAACAGTTTGAATGTGGCTCACCTTCCCACATTTACAACAGACAGACATGTAATTCAAGTGTTGGAACCCGTCCAGCAGAATAATATTCAATCAGTTCTCACTATCGAAAATCGAACGACAATGAAAACCAAGGACTCAGCACGTTTACCCTCGCGTATTCAAATTGACCCTGGAAAGTAGAGTGTACAGAGAAACACGTCAAGCTAGCGAGGCACGGAATAGGTTATAATTTTAGCCCCAGGAGGGATACTACAAATGAGTAACTTGACTAAACCAAAGCCAATGCCCAACTGAATGTGACTAACAGTATTATCTACTATAGTCATACACAAACAGTTGAGTGCAGTTTGCCAAATGATGCATAACTCCTACGCTTTTTATAGGAAAACATTAATGTGAAAGGTACACGAAAATCTGCAAACAGCACATCGAAATCCAGAAGAATTTTTCATTTGTTACTAAAAGGAACTGGTCTTTCAGTTCACTTCTACTAAGCAAAGAAATTGTATTCTCTGCAGTAGAGACACCAACGTCCACATATTGTTCAGGAATGGCCCGCAAATATTTTTATGAAATACCAACAATTAGGCGACTTAGAACTTATATTTCGCAGTTTGCGTTTGAAGTTTAACCAACTGCTAGGATTATCGGGCTACCACGAGATAATCCAACACGTCATTCACGCTCATAAACTCACGACATATTGAGACCATACAGACAACACAAACTAACGCTGCGACATTAAAAACTACTCTTAGTTAACTATCGATTAGACGTGTATTAAACATAGCTTCAGTTTGATGGAGGTTGATGCAGGCAACAAATCAGAAGAGGTTCCTCAAAATAAACAGGCTGGACTTGCTCTAATATAAACAATTCCGTTACACGTAGACTGGGCACGGTCAGACGGCATAAACAATCATGCGCATGTGTCTGTAAATAAACCATGAAATCGGTGGACAAGACGCAGTACAGTAGACACACCATCCGCAGCAAAGGGCGTGGCCCAAACCTTATACCTTGTAAATAACTTGACCTCCGAGACATTCGAAAAATAGAATGAGGGACAAAAATGCTATCAACACACGCGACAGGATTCGGCGGGATCAATAACGGTATTTGACCACCGTTGTACGCGTGCTACTCTCGCTATCATAAACCAATGGATTACAGAATACCTCAAAGCTGACTTTTAGTCGATAGATTGACACCGTCCAAACATGATGATCACGTGGATAACATGTCCTAAAGATTATAAGATGAAATTTGAAGTAACGCAGCAAGCTACCCCCAAACAAACAGCCTGCGATAAGTAAAGTATGGCGAGGGCTAACTAAATCACGTACGAACACGATGTACTTTGAAAATGTAGTATGAATCTTGAAGAGATCAATCGATTAGAGGGAGTAATTATCCGGAGTTCAAACACGTTCTCACAGCATGTCTTCAACTTCACTTGGGCTCTCACGGGAAATATCACGATCAGGTCTTGTTTTCGCTGTCTTGCATGGATTGGATCTGAGGGGGATGCGACAGAGCTCGACGGATCAGAAAGATCACCAGCAAACTCAAGAACGATTTCATCTGTGCACTCAATTTCAGTCAACATCACAAAACAGAGGGGTCAACGTAAGATCATAAAACCTAAGTGAGGAACACATACAACCAGATCATACTGATGGCTGGTGGTTGATACTTACTGAGGTATCTCAAACTCACCTCTCATACATAGATTGTCAGTGTTGACAACACCGCAAAAATTGCAGTTGGACAAGAAATTTATGGATGGTGATAGTTTTGTTCTATTTTGAGAACGTACATACATAGTCAAGGTTGTCATCCAGTTGGACCAGGCTTATCGTCTTATCATTCTTTCAAATAAGAAACGAACATGTGATTCGAATCTCCTAAATCTGACTTGATTCGGCCCTGGTCCGCCATAACGTATAACACCCGGACAGCACAACTGGCTAGTACAAACCAAACGACTAAACGTTGACGAATCATTCAAAGGTGATCACAAGCAAAGGTCACCTTATCTGACGCACAGAATTAGTGTTATGACTGGTATGGCAAAAGCGAAAGCATGCCCGTTAAATCATTTAGTTCACTTCTCTTTAACACACGACTCTTATGTGTGTACGTTAAATACAATAAGCGGAACTGAGGAGCATGGATCTGAGGTCAACGAACAGCCATCCATGCTCAGATGGTAGACAGAGTGTGCCGCATGTAGTAGACAAATAAGCAAACGATTAAACGATACATAAAATAAGGAATATAAGTTTTTAAACAATTCAATAAGTTCATACAAGATTTTGCAGGAAATGTGAACTGAATTGTTATAAAACAATCACAATTCAATCAATCACAGATTGCGAAAGCGGAGAGTCAAGGGTGGATTAAGTTTTTGAAAAAATCAAAGGACTAGAACGGCTGCACACAGGAATGTCATCCGTTTCGTAGAGTTTCAGAATTCATCCCAACCGGGCATGGGGAATTTGGAGGCGAAATCACTGACACGATCGCGTAGACTTTTCAACTGGGTTCGAACTTCGGGGTTTTCGGTTAAGGCTAGACGGAACGTCTTCATATTCTCTAGGGAAACCAAAACAAACAGAAAGTTGTTCACAATAGAAGTCGCAAATTACGGCAAAAGTGAAATGGCAAGGTGACACATGATAGACGAAATACAGTAGAACAGCCACAGAGACAGACCTAGTCCAGTTACAGAACAGCATACAACGAAAAAACGATTCCAAAAAGGATGTATGATGAGGCACGCTAATCACCGGAAGAGTCGATTTGTTATGTAACTGGCATGCGAACACCGCAAAATGGAAGCGTAATATTAAAACCAGTTTTCTACCGGTCATCCCAGTCAACGGAAATATGAAATTCATTTTTCATTGCGAAATACTGAGCCAGATAGGAGATAAAACAATAAAAACTGATGTTGAGATGGTGAAGAAGTAGCTTGCATGGATTTTTTGTGTGGGTTAAAATCCCCGCTCAGGATCATTTTCGTCAGAACAGTCGTTGATTCTGGTAGAAACAACAAAGGAGAATGATTGATGCCCTCACAGATACGGATGCGCCCTAGATGATCCAATAATGGCATCTCCAAGAGTGTTTCCAGAGGACAGTATAAGCTATTGTGGTAGACAAAACTTTTCAACTTTACTCAACGGAACGGTCAAAATTGTCATCAGAACAAGGAACACATGATCCATGTTATCGAACTGCATTATTTCAAAATACATACTAACTGCCCATCGCATCACTGATGCTGAACGAGGATACTCTTAACATCCCTTAGACGAAACGTAACAGTCCCACAACTATAAGGTTATGTAAACCAAAGGAACTGTCATCCATTACTTAAAAGCAATCTTACGTAGTCAATATATGCAGTCCTGTAACGGTAACCGTTTTCCGTCCACTTGCCTTAAATAGTCAGTCGTTTGTAGAGTGTTACAAAACACTTCGCTTGCATTGAATGGTAGCCAACCAGTAACAGGCCGACGACGACCGTGACAGCTGAGAGTAGAGATGAAACATCTAGACTAATTGATCGATCCCGGTCTTCAAGCCAAAACGAATTGCACCTGGGGTAGGTGGCAAACTATTACAGGGTCAACCTGACTTTAGATGGACCACCGGGCGTGATTCAGGAGAGGTAAACCGCCTCACACGGAGTGTCATATGTGTCCGATAACAGACCACAACTAGCCACAGTTAATTGTATTTCAGTGTCATGGCCGGTCGAATCAATCGCGGATATGGGAGTTGTTAATTAAGTACACAAATTTGTTTAACGGTAGGCTACAATGAACCCGCCGAAGAATTCGCAATACAAACCGACTACTGAAAACACACCATCTATCCGCTTTGTTTCATATTTTCTGAGAGTTAACTGCTGACAAATCGAACTAGCCACCAGTTGTAAGTAGATTCACTCTTTTCCCATCGTTTTCTCCACTGATCTGTTCTGGAGGGACTTTTGTGAACCAAGCTGCACGCCTCATACATATACAATTTGTCACTACCCCAACTGATATTAATCTCCGTCCCAGGAACGCATAACTCTGGTATTTCTGAAACACAAACCTATGAAGTTAGGCCCATTGCATAGTCGGCGAACTCAGCCAGAATTTAACTGTTGTTGTTTGCCTCCCGATGCCGATCGCCCAAGTGATCACGGATGAGCGCAACTTATTTATCAGCCCACCATTCTTCATTTGGTCCTACACGTAGCTTTCATTCGCTAATTCCACTGTTCAGCAAATGGGGACCAACTCGGCAATGGTATATGAGAGGGAAACTGGAACCACTTCATAACAAATTCACACTCCTTTTGGTTCGCTTGTGCACACAGTTTGAGCATCCGGTGACTAACAAGTCCTCAACCAAAAAAAAGCTTACTTATGTGAGCAGACTTGCTTTTGGTATATGAGAAGCAGCACCACCCTCAACATCCCTGAACAAGTATACTTATGTCAGGCGAAAATAACCATCTCATGGATGTAAACAGATTGGACTGGAGCGGTTTCTTGATTGGAGAAAGTTCAGCCAATCAGTGTTCGCGCACAAGCTGCTACAGACGGAATTATGGTCAAACTGGCGCCAACCAATCATAGACGGCGATTAGCTGTTGTTGAATGCGTATCTGTTTCAAACAACCGAGTTGCCAGATGCAAGGTCGTGGAACAACACAGCAACAAACTGGCCAATCAAAACGTGAGAACGCCTGTCGCTTAATAGCAATCGTAAATACTGTTGTTCCTCTATAAAAAGGTGCTGTTTTTCCAATAAATCGAGATTGCTTAGTGCCGCTCAGATTCCTGTTTTGGTTATTCTCGACTTGATAGCTCAGCATACTACAATGGGTAGCTCGTTAAGACGATAACATTAAAAATACGTTTGACTGGCGTAGAAAACTCTTAGTGTCCGGGTATGCCCAATGTGTTTGTCGTTAATTTACTTAGGTAGTTGAATTCAAGCACACACTTACTACACCTGTTTAAAACACCAAACCAGATCTTCATCAGAAATGATAACGACAGAATGCAGATACTCTCGATCTCATGCGGTTGTGTTGTCCGCTTTATGTTGTACGGCGACTGTTGTATGTTATGTAGGTAGTGACTGCGTCTTTATTGTGTTTATTAGCCACAGAGTATCTTCCCCGTAATCTCCTCATTGTTGGCCCTCCTACATTTCCGATTTGTTTTTTTCTTCCCAGTCTGTCCAACGTAGATTCTGATATACATAAACATACTCAGCTTTCCCCAATCGGTGAACTTCCTATAAATCCTGTGAATAGTTGGAGGGAGCAATACTCAAACCATCAGATACTTACGAAGCATTGTAGTACAAAGGTCTGACCATGACATCAATACAAAACAAGAAATGAAGCAAACAAAGAAGTGACATTCCGTGGTAGTAGTAATAGAAACCATGGTTACAAAACAGTATACCAATCATGTGGCTGATGCAGTTTACTGCGTTCGCGAACGGCATCGTGCCACCAAGAACTCATTCCGACCAAAAAACACGAATAAATGCAACGAATACGTTAAGACCGTAACTCGGCAAACAGATGTTCGTGAGGGGGGGGGCTAAAACTGAGGGAATCCGACAAAATTATCGGACGTCCGGTGGCAAACGACACCATTCCCGAAACAGTAAGCGAGTCTGCAACTTAGTAAATGGATCCAATGGTCAAAATTGGGTGAAACGTTGTGGATGGCTGCTTTCGATTCAGTTGCTCGTAACGTTCTCTGGAACTGTCTTCTTCGCAAGGGAGTACCAGGGAAATACGTGAATCTGTTGAGATCACTGTATGCTCACTCTGCAAGCAGGGTGAGGGTTTATGGACAGCTGTCTCGGGCATTCATCACTTCTAGTGGTGTTCGTCAAGGGTGTCCGATTTCCCCCTTCCTGTTCAATTTTGTCATGGACGACATTTTGGAGGGTGCGCTTGATCAGTCCAGTGAGCTTGATGTTGAATTAAATTCTGGCGTTAGGTTGACCGATTTGGAGTATGCGGATGACATTGTGTTGCTTAGCCCCTCTGCCGAAGACATACAAACCTTGCTGGACAGGGTGAATGACCGGGCTGGTTTGTATGGAATGCATTTCGCATCTTCAAAGTGTAAAGTGCTGCTTCAAGACTGGGGCGTTTCCACTTCTACTTTTCTGATTGTAGATAATCCGCTCGAGATTGTGGACAGTTTCACCTACTTGGGTAGCATTATCTCGTCAGCTTGTAATATTGCTGATGAGATA
>LOND01028441.1:0-10359 GCA_014220965.1 Paragonimus kellicotti | reverse complement strand
ATTTTTCGACCAGTTGCTCGCGCATCTGAATATCTTGGACACCCGTTATAATTTCAATCCCTAAACCTCCGTCGACGTTGTTTCAACTTCCCAGGTACAGAAAACAGTCACCAAATTTTATGACTACATTATACAAAAATAAATCCCCCTAAACAGCAATCTTGCATTTTCAGGGAGCAAAGTGCATTCCAAAGTACTCACTACAATGCGAAATAGACTTTAGCATCGTTTCAGTTGCTTGCATGTTGTGAAACAGCAACACATTGTAATCAGCATCATCAAGATCAGCCAGTCTTTCACCAGATAAGAGGTCTACATCGGCATCATTTGAGTGCCGGAGACAGTCCTCCATTATTTCGTCTATGACGAAATTGAACAAAAATGGCGAAAGAGAACAGCCTTGACGTACGTCGCTCCTGGTGCTGAAACTGTCAGACAATTCACAATAAACCGTAACCTGAGCAGACGTATGGGAATACAGCGCCGACAGTATGTTCACATACTTAGTCGGTACACCCCTACGTTTAAGCGACTCTAAAAGTGTAGATCGGTCCACCGAATCAAACGCACCTTTATAGTCCAGAAATACGGCGATTGTTGGCCGGCGGTACACATGACGCTGCTCCAGAATTTGACGAAGGGTGAAAAATGTGATCTATGCACCGAAAAATAAAGGACCTATACAACTCCCCGCCCAAGGGAAAGCGCCTCGAAAACCCGTCGGCCTGTATTCCCTAATAGTATGGTTACTTCCCGAGACTGCACAGTGAAAATGCTCCCCAACCGTCGAGTAGTCAGCAACGGATCTATCGACCTATCGGGGATAACATGTGTGCCGAGAATTATTAGCCATGCAATAATACGAAACTGCCCCAAAGAAAACTATGTAGAAAGGCACCAATCTTGAAATGTAGACGAACAACACTACGATCATAAACAATATAAAAGATGAACATCTGCAAGGTGGGTAAAATAGTTTGATGGGCCAAAGCAGTGTTCAATACTACACAGTACCACAGAATTGCATGCGAACAACGAAAGCAAGCATAACATTAACTCATAAAGGTCATGAGCATGATCAGAAGGTAAACTGGCTCGAGTGGCTCTTCACTCCAACAGTGACGTGGAATAATCTGCAGAAAATTGTCAAAAAGGAACGAACAGGGCTGAACAGAGAAACCAGAATTGTTATAAATGCAGGCACGCCATTGGTTGTTGCAGGACGTCATTTTGGACAGCGTTTCTAATGAGTGGTTTAAGTAATCGCGAGCACCCCAACCGAGTAGGTGAGACCTACACACTTTATTCAAATAAATAATCAGGGTGGTTATATTTTGTAACCACATCGTTGTTGTGGTCTTGATAATTAGTGCCCAATGCGGAAAACTTTCAACCGGCATGCACAGTAAGTAACCTAATCGCTCCAAACTTTTCAAACTGATTAGTTAATAAATTGACCATGTACCTCGAATGATCCGAAATACGCGCAGGTAAATGGCCGCGTGCCCACACGATTACTCCACTTGATGTGGGAACACAGGTGAAGACAACGGTGGTCAAACACAGGAAGTCTGTTCACAATGTCACCATGGACAAGCTACGCTTCCAAACCACAGAGCAAAACAGCGCACGCAAGCATTGCACATACTTCCTTTCAGAAATGAGCGAATACCAATTTGACGTCATAGATGACGCGGGTTGACAAAGGCTGTATGGTTCTTTGTTATCCGCATTGATAGTCCATTAGTAATATGACAAGCTGATGAGCCAGTACTAACCGAGTATGTGAAATTGCGAAGTCCCAAGCGGATTGCTTGCAATAGAGAAAGCAGAACAGGGAATGTACCAGTCTTGAAGCAACGCTTCACATTTTGAGAGTGTGAAGCGCACTTCCTGCAAACCAGCCTGATCATTCACCTTGTTTAGCGCGGTCTCTATGTCTTCGGGCGAAAGGCTGAACAGTTTGAAAAGCACAGTAAAAACAAAACCATAGAGATATCGGAATGGAGTGTTCATGAGAAAGACCAGTATTCTTAATCAGGCCAAATATCAACGCAATTATCCCATTGCTCGCCAGTAAATAATGCGAACGCGGTTAATCTCCGAGAAACAGAAGTCTATTCTGTAACCTAGATTTTGACGGATCAATGTTTAACCAGCCTCGATTGATCGTACTTTGGAAAGAACAACTTTCAAAAAGGTTAACTGACTACTAACATGCAATCTGTAGGGCATTGACTCAAAAAAGATAGAGGTAGCGCTGATTTTCTTGGTCAGAGTTGAGAATCCATGAGTCAAATGTCCACCGTCTGGCAAATGAAGCCCCATGAGTCGTTCGTGTGGATTGAGAACACCGGTGTAAACAGCTAGATTGGCCGGAGAACCGCTGTATGGTTGCACGTTAACGCCCCATTCAGCATCTTCCAAGGGTTGACCAGACTGCTTAAGGCCGAACAATTCCAATAACCGGCGCTGAGCCAAGACCTCCACCTTGTCAATGACCTCGTTACCCCCATAGTACCTGCAAACGGGAAAACAGCGAACGCTTGAGTTGAAAGTTAAAAATTGCTAGTATACAGAGAAGGCGCTTGTATGGTACTTTAAAAATTTTAAATATCCTCAAAGCCATGAATGGACAAAAACGGATCCAAAGTAGTATGCAATTGTTAATATTTTCATTCCAAAGTCGAAAGAACACAAAACTCCAACGTACACTGCAATGGAGCTTGATATATCATAAGACTGCATTGTATGGGCTGTTCAGATTCTGTCAATTATATTTGGAAAATGTATAATAACGCTCCGTCAAGAATAGACCAGAGCTTGACATGGTGTGACGTCTTGAGTACCTCGAAAGCTTACAGGCCTAAGATAAACAATGAGGGGACCATATCAATAAGGTCAGTTATGTCAAACAGACTACCAAATAGAGGTCTGAGTGAAGAAGGCTGGTCTCTCATTGGGGAAAAATGATACGAATATCTCTCTACCGTAACTCAACCACTACCACACATTACAAACGTTCTGCTCAAAGGCTTCGATTGCGAAACACAATCATTCTACCATCTGGTTCTGACAGTGTTGGTAACATCTCAGTCGACGTACAACTCCGAAATAAATGGTAGCTAAGAATCAATATGAACTGATGCTGTGCCGCTGTCGATGAATATGGGAACACTACAGTGAAATGAAACCAAGACATAATGTAATGCGTGTAGGAACACACACCCAAGGAAAGCACAAAAACCGGAGCTTCAATGTGTAAGAAGTATATAACCATACAACTAAGAATATGTGCTTGCCCACTTATATATCCTTTAGAGTTGAATGGTGACAAGAATGTTGGATTCCAGTTTCGAAAACATATTTGCTGCGCTATGACGCACACCAGGTTACATATAGGCTGGAATCTGTCCGCTTACCGAATCCTCGACAGGAATTGCGACAACCATGGGTCGAATCCGTCAACGAGCGACTAGTGATCGCTATATACACCGAGCTGCCGCCAGCAGTAATATACGAATTAAGTGGTATCAAGTTAGATGCACAAGGGAACCATGATGTAGAATGGGTCAGTGGAGGTATAGTTATGAAAGGATGAATAATATGGCCGGAACTTTACCAAACAGTTTAATTACGAGAGGAAGAAACTGATGTTCGCAGGCGATGGAGCAAACGCACAGTCAACTCGCCATGGCAGAGGACCAAAGTGTAAGAAATCTCAGACACTGGAATGCATAGTTAAGGTGATAAGTAGCCACAGAAGCTGAGGAAATAGTGAAAAAAATATCTTGAAAAAAAACAGCTGTATAGAAAGGATGTCGGTACTTGAATTAGCACAACTAAAACTGGACATACAAGTACGCTCGGTGTAAACAGACGTTCCTTTCAACAACATCCGGGGATGATACATAACCCATAAAAAACTGCGGCCCCAAAATATGGAAAACACTTTTAGAAGGTTCACATTCTCGCAATACACCAGGTCACTTAGTGAATGAATGTCTGAAAGTCGCGCACCACAGAAAAGGGAGGTCATAGCTATGAGGCAACAGATTAGTGATCCCGTGCAACAGTAAGGAACGCTGCACATCTGGTTATCCCAACAGACGACTGAGGCACTGGTGTTTTCGCTTGTCTGTCCATTCCAAGAACAGACTCACGGGCACAGGAAGATCGCCACAACGAACTTCCTTCGCAGACAGGGTACCAGAGAGGCGTCAAACAAGAACGGCCTACTCCCACTTCAACAGAACGCTCACGCAGTCAACATGCACTTGGTTTTTCGGAGAAAAAAGAGCATACTAGCGGGACATATTGCGTGTGCTAGCAAACGCCACCAGAGTTTTAGTTGAAAGTTGTGATTGCATCATACATCCTACCAGTGCTGATACAGCCCCCACCCCAGGCACATATACATCCACACTTCCTCCGAGGGCTCACTATCAAAGGTGAGGGGAGGCGCAGACTCCTACCAAACCTATAGCAATACCTTGCACTCATCCCGTACAAATAACATATCAAACTGATGAGCTGAGGCCCTAAACTTTTCTAATACCATCAGGGGTTACAGCAATGTCATCTGCACAATTAAAATCTCCAAGTTCAGTATTTGAGAACAACTTCTATGCATTATATTAGCAATCCGCAAAAATGAACTGGGATCTCGTTTATTGCAAGGTGGAGAAGAAAAGAGGAGGTTATTGAAGGCCGGTGGTAAAATGCTGATAAACTCCCGGAGCCTGACAGCAAATTGGTTTAGGGTGTTGGAATTCTTCACTAGCATCCTCTTCGTTGATAAACAGTCGCATGGTCCAGTTCAACTAATTGAGCCAAAAGCTCCTATGGAACTTAAAGAGACAACAATTAACTTTCTATATCACTGGCGGTGTGCAAGCGACTGACGAGGAGTTAAGACATAATCAGCATAATCAATGTCAGAACGAAGCCTAGCATGCTCTCCGCCGATATGTTGTGCACACATTAGACTTCGCCTACGAGATATGGTAATTGCGAGCAACTTCGATCCAATGAAAATCAAACCAAGGCCTCAATATTTTGTGTATGAATTAGGGGAAACCTTTTTTGGAAATGGGGATGTTGTTGGCCAAACCTCAGGCATATATATATATATATATATATATATATAAACAGGTATATAAAACAGGTAATCATTCCTGTTTTGTGGAATGTCTCAACGCGGTTATGATCAGGACCCACAGCAGGTGGCTCATGCGCAACCTGAGAAGTGGAACGAGCCATTACGTGAAATCTGCTCAACGATCAATAAATGACAGCCAGAAACCTGCGATAAGCACACCGGACAAGCGATTGGAAGTGCACAGGATAGTTGACTGAAAAAAATTGTTGCGTCATGGGATGAAATTCGGGTCCATAAATGTGCTTGATCGGCGGCGCAACAAGCGAATTGGATACTAAGGAACTTGCTTGCCTGAATGACATATTGTTACACTAAACGTGCTTTAACCGTTCAACGGCTAGTCATATCTTACTCATACTTTCGAAGAGCTTTCAAAACTGATCAAGAAGAACACAGGGTTCGGTACGTCTATTGCAAACAGCGACAACCAGTTTTCTTTGCCAGTGCGTCCTAAGATTGAAACAAGGTATGTCTCTATGCTTTGCAGCCATGTGAAATACAGTATCACGCGCAGTGATCAGCGGCTTACAGCAGTATATAGAATCAAACATTTTAGCAGAAGGGGTAACTGTGGGTTTCACGGAGATCGTTCTTTGCAAGCCAAACATGAATACACATGAGTTCTGTCGCCTGCGAAACAGCTCCTGCAGGTTGTCATTTGTTTCGTAATAACAGAATATGTCACTGTTCGTGCTGGAACTTTTTATTGCCTGCTCAGAGGTATGCACGTAAAAGTAAAACAGCCAACTTGAAATTGAGCGAAGAAGTTGCAAGAAACTCTTGTCAAACATAAACGACAGTCAGACTTCTCAGGTCGCATTATGTGTGCTCCATAAGAGTACTGGGGAAAATATTGAAAACGGTGTCAGTGTGCTGTTTAAAAGCTTGCCTTAAAAGAAAACTTCAGGTCGGACAAACTGATTTCCGTCGATTTAACAGTGCTAATGATAGTGCCCATCGAGTATCACTACACAAATAATTTAATCAGAGGCTGTAAAAATTACTTGGCGGACCTCATTATACAGGCGGAACGTGTGTTTTTATCATGTAGTGGTCAAGTGGTATTTTTCCTGTTGTACAGAAGTCCTGCACTAAAGATAAGAGCGACTCAATAATTTCTCGTTTGTTGCGGCGGTCTAATAGATGGACTGAAACCCGAGGAGCAAACAGTTAGCCTGAACCAGTTCACCTAGCAGTGGATGAACTTAAATTAGTAAGGCTTTTGGTGAAGGCCCATGATCTTCAGCCCCTTCCTAAATGACAGTATTGCTGTCTCTCGTCCTATATGGGAACCTGTAGCACAACTGCGGTATTAATTTATCAGCAATCGACTTCATATTCAAAACGGTAGCCGAACTCTAAATGACGATTACAGAAACAGTAGCTTTATCCCTCTCACATCCCAGTTACTTCCCAGCTTTATCATGCGGTGGTCTAGGGAATTCAAGAGAAACCGAGCCCGGGAAGAAGACAAATCTGCAATCTGATCACTGGTGTGTCGACCATTTTTGTTTTGCCAAAGGCACTGGAGAACTGTCATTCTTATTGTCAACCAACCGTCATCACATCCTTACACCTGAAGGCTGCCTTTGACTTCACTGCTTGTAATGCTCTTCGAGGCTGCTTCTTCCGTAAGACTTCCGGTGTAACGTTTGTTTGTATCTTTGATATCCTGCTCTATATGCGAAGTGTGCTCTCACTAGCACCCATATTGAGTGTTATTTACTTCACGCGACGTTCTACGGAAATACCACACATCCTCTCTCCTTTTCTGCTGTGTGCTGATTTATCAGTTGGAAGCGACATTAAAAAGTTCCGACTATCCCTAAGTAGAGCTTCTAACATTTTATCGACTGCCCGATGTGATGTACATAAGTGACGTCGACTTACGTCTGCTGATAACATGCAGACCTTAGCATAAAAAACGTTTAAATGGCAGGGCTGTTACACAGGTGACACACTGTGTGTCTCCAAAGCGTCTTGCTATAAGACTTGGTTGACCTGACCCTGTTAAAGATGCTGCAGACAGGATGTTCGCCACTCGGTCACCTCACAAACCCTAACAGTGTCATATTAATCATTAGCATCGTCGTCATAAGCGTCAAAGATGGCAATACAACGGTGATGTGGAGAGATGCATGGGTGCCATAAAACCACGGAACAAAAAAAACAAACTATACAACGAAAAAAGGAAAGGGAGAGAACTTTACTACTAAAAATAACGGTCTATGTCAAAAAAATCAACAGAAAAGTATCTCCTACGATAAACTACCGAACTAGAAGTGGAAGTAGGGCGTCTTCAACAAGACAGTTTCTTTATGGCTTTCACTGTCTTGCGTCATTGAGTGCACTTACTTTACATGCAACTCGACAAAATTTCGACAACATTCACGTCACTTAACCCGAGAATCCACCATTTCATCTAAAGTCTCCAGCACGCCCGGAGAATAAACCTGACTTACGATGGCCAACTCTTCAGTCAACGGCCCCACTTCTCTACGCTATGTCATCATCCGTCCACCTCGCACCTTACGCAAATCGGCTGAGACATTGGTAGAATGTGCTCGATCCGACAGACGACTAGCTTGCGCCCTTGGTGAAAGGCCTAGCCGCTCCCAGTGACTGAACAAAGAAACTTGCTTGACAATCACTGCAAATAACCGCTTATCAACTTCTGTGCTGATTAATTATTGGTGCCATCCGATGACAGCGATCGAATGAAGACATCAATGGTCAAACAACTGGAGACAGTTCACGTCTTTCACCCATAGTGGTCAAGTCTCGCGGTCGTAAAGTAACACAATCCCCACGGCCATCTTATATATTCCATCGTCAAGCTTCAGAGATATACGTCACTGTCGCCAGGTGTTCCGGACTGGCGAATATTGCTTTAGCCCAGAAGACGCGAGCATCATCTGTTTCATTTTTTATACCTCCGTCACTGTTTATGCGACTTCCCAGGAGCCGAAATCAGTCAGCAACCTCCATAACTTCATTATCCAACATTGAGGTCACGTAATCATCGGGGTCTTATAAAAGCGACTTGCACTTTGAGGTCACAAAGCGCATCCCAAAGTATTCAGCAAAACGCAAAATGGCGCCTTTTACTGTCTGTGCTGTTTGAAAACTGTCAAATAACACCTGGTGTCAACGCAATTAAAGTCAGTCTTTAACCAAGTGCTATGCCAACATCAGTTGAGTGCCTTATTTAGTCCACCATTACTTCGCCTGAACAAATTTTCAAAAATGGTGAAAAACGACAGTATTGACGTACGCTGCTTCTGGTACTAAAGCTGTTAGCCAGTTCACCGTAAACCCCAATCTAAGCTTAAGTATGGGAATGAAGCGCCAACGGTATGTTTACATACTTGGTCGGTACACCCCTGCATTTAAGCGGCTCTAAAATTTCAGATCGGTCCACTGAATCGAGCGCATTTTCAAAGTCGAGACAAGCAGCAATTGTTGGCTAACGGTATATGTGACGTTGCTCAAGAATTTCGCGAAGAGTGAAAATATGATCAACATATCCTCACCCAGGACAAAACCCTATCTGTTCTCCTCTAATGCTTGTCTTCTGAGCTGTAGTGAGTCGACGAAGTATAATGGATGCCAGAACCCTAGTAATGAGTGGGGTCAAGCTAACTTATGGTCTTCGTAAGAGCCCTTGACTCCTTTCTTAAATATGGGAACTATTATTGAGTGACCCCAGCACGGAGGGATGGTCTCCGTCGTCCACACAAGTTGAAACAACTGAGTCAATGCCTCTACTAACGCCTTCCCATCTTCGAAAATTACCGGCATGAGGTTATATGGACCAGCAATCGTATTGCGTTTCGGCTGGAACGCAATAGCAGATCTGTTTTAGTGGGTCGTTCTAAATACACATACACATATCTAAACACACACATCACTACATTGCAAATCTGCGACGATAACACAGCAAAAGCAGAAGACCAGCCGGATTGACCCCGAAGTCTTCCGTCCAATGCTCAACTTCCTGGACTTAATATGGATGAGTATGTCGTCTGCTTCGCTGATAGCGTCAGTCAGCCACATGGATAGGCTTGAAGAGTCTGGTAGTTTTCTCTGAAGCAGAAGTGGTTACCATTTCCCTAATTTTCTTTGTTAGCCAAGCTTCATGGTTAACAGTCACGCTAAATACATCTCTCTTCCACTTGCTATAAGAACCAATGTACGGAAATTTCTGTCTAATATCTAACAACTCCGGGGATTTCTTTTAAATCCAATACTTGTTTGGCCCAAGAACACTTGTGCCGCAGGGTATGGGGCCCGGTTCACAAAGAGTCTGTAAGATTTGGATCCAGTAGCTATTAGGATTCTCGGGGTTGGAACTGCTAAGCCTGTACTCCAAGCTAGTTTGGTATATATGCTTCACCAACGGCCTTGTCAGTTTCTCAACAGCCAGCCGTTACAATCGTTGCTTAATGAAAGTAAGAAAAAACGGAAGTATAGCAACGCATGAACTGATTGCAACTATGTGTCCCAATAAGAACGACAGTCCTGAATGAACCATGCCACCTATAACTAACAGCTATGTGGTCTATCTGAGACCAGGTCCTGATTCGGAGAAGGAGGGCGCCAAGTATAACAATGACGCGCACGATGTCTAAAACTGGTGCTGGCTAAAGATAGTCTGAGATTGAACCATAGTTTCAACAGGCATCCACAATCATCCCAGCGTTGTGATTCCAGCTTGAACCTGCAACCTAAACGAGACTCGGTCTCACCGAGGTGGCCGATCTGGATGTTCAAACCTCCTGTCAGAATTACTATATCACACCTATGTGTCGACATGAGGAGAGCAGCCAGATCAGAGGGAAAAGCGTTCATAACCGTGAGGTCACTACAGTCAGATGGGGCGTAAGCGGTTAATGAAAACATCTCTGGGGACTTTGCGTCTAGAGCTGACTTTAACAGAACATGTCTGGCGAACGGTACAGTCTATCGCTGATCGCAATCCAATTTGACAGAGACCACGACCAATATGCTGAGAACTATGATTACTCCGGCCTGACCAGTAGCGGCGACCGTGGAATCCCTAGTATCGAGTAGACAGAGCGAGTGCTTTCAGTCTATACACATCTACGACTGTCCTGGATTGTGGTCTTTTAAACGTGAGAGACGTCAACAATCAAAGAGCCTGACGTCCGTGCGAGGACGGCCTATTGGCCTATCTG
>LOND01028435.1:13452-40037 GCA_014220965.1 Paragonimus kellicotti | reverse complement strand
TTACCCACCGGCGTTCCAGCGAGAAAAAGTTCAACGAGCTTAGTCGGTCTTGATAGCTTAGTCCCTTCATACCCCATACCATACGTGTGGTTAGCTTTTATACCTTCTCGAGGACAGCTATGTCCTTTATGAGATACGGTGACCAAGCTTGGACACAATATTCCAGGTGGGGATGAACTATGGCCGAGTACAGTGGGATGAACACTGCTGGACATGGGTTGGCGATCGCGGATTTCAGTCGGTATAACGCCCGTCGTGCTTTTGTCGCGGCTGCGGCACACTGTGCAGATGGAGCAAATGTGCTAGTGATTTGGATACCTAAGTCTCTCGTTTGCTGTTTAGTTGCTAGCTCGATTGTCCGTCCATGTGCATCCCTTATATACCTGGGGGTCGAGTGGGAAGCATTAGCGAGGATATGACTTGAGAACATTCAGTGGTAAGTCCCACCTTAATGTCCATTCGCAGATCTTCAGAATGTCCTCTTGGAGGGCATCCGAGTCCGACGCATTTCCCACCAGCTTTATGTCATCAGCATACAGGTAACATGGGTTGACTAGGTTGTCGGTCAGGTCATTTATGTATACCAGGAAGAGCAGCCCCCACCTAGAATATTGTGCCCAAGCTTGGTCACCGTATCTCATAAAGGACATAGCTGTCCTCGAGAAGGTACAAAAGCTAGCCACACGTATGGTATGGGGTATGAAGGGTCTAAGCTACCAAGACCGACTAAGCTCGTTGAACTTATTCTCGCTCGAACGCCGGCGGGTAAGAGGAGACCTTATTGAAGTGTACAAGCTTACCCACTACACCGGCACAAGCCCCCTGGCGTGTTTGTTCGTGATACGTCAGGACAGAGATTTAAGAGGTCATAGGTTCACAATAAAAAACAAGATCACGGTTGGCTGTTCGATTTAACTTTTTCACTAACCGGGTAATCAACTCGTGGAACAAATTGCCTGCCAAGATTGTGGAGGCCTCCAGCGTAGATGTATTCAAGAGGGAGTTAGACAAATGTTGGGGCAACCTTTTTCCTACTCTGTATTAATCGGATAATTATCTGCTTGCTTCAGGGCAACCAAGATTTGTCATCTTTTCTTCTGTCCCTACCCTTAGACCACTACCGAACGCAGTGCATCGACAGAAAACGCAGTCTGGTCAATCTCCGGATCACACCAGTCAAGCATCAGGACGTCAACAGGCGCAGGCCTTCATCAAGTCCTGGATTTGAAATTGAAATTGAAATTGAATTAAATGGTTGACCTTCTGAAGGTCATGCGTGTGCGGGTTGTGTTTCCCGTACTGCGGGTTCTGAGTTTCTGTTTAGTGAGTTGGTAGGATTGGTATAGCCTATCGCCCGCAGTAGGCCAATGTCCACAAATTGCAGTAGACAGAAGGAACATATGCGATTTGTGCCCGTCACTAGTTGACAGTCGCGACTGTCTTTACAGGCGCTTGAGAATAAGTGCACTTATCGCTATGGCGATCCACTTGAAACATTTTGAATACTGGAGGGTCTCTCGGATCTCGACAGTAATTCCTTTTTCGAACAATCAGACAATCTGAGACAGAGAATCACGAAGTTTGCTACGACTTGCATGCAGCGCATAATGTTTTTTTCGAAATATTTATTTGGAGTCCTAATGATTATCAATCAGTATCCTTGCAAGTAATGCACAGCTAGCTACACAACTATCTTTCCGCGCGTTACTTATGCAAAACACAAGACTGGAAACCTCGGTTCTGCTTGCCACTGACGAGTGAACGAAAACAGGTGACAAGAACATCGGGATAGATTTTGCATACTTAGATTTTGCTAAAACTTCCGGCCGCGTAAATCACGCTGTTCTGCTTGGCAAACTATTAAGGAGTACAAGGTAGTTTACGATGATCGTATGCTTACTTCAGTAATCCGCAATATTCAGCGATTGATACACAGTCCCAAGGTTCCCGGATCCAGTCGGTTTTTCTTGCTCAGTGTCAAGCGAGCGTCTGTTGATCTGAAATGCAATCATTGAAAACAGGGTGTAGCACCGCTCTTGGGGATTACAGTAAATACCAAGAACAGAGTAAGATTACTTGAATAATGGGTTTTTTCGTAAATGAGAATCAAGCAATGCTTTAAAGCGATCTCTAGAAGTGCTGCTAACGACCTCAGACGGAAGACTGTTCCAAAGGTTAATAACCCTGTAAGAAAAGAACTGCTGCCTAAGGAAGGTCCGAGGACGAAGCTTGAAAAGCTTCCTGTTATGTCCTCGCCGGCCGTCATCATTCGCTATCATAAAGAACTGTTCAACGAGACCTACTCTGAAGAAAGTGTGTGAGAATTAAATCACCGCGGAGTCGTCGATATTCAAGTGGATATAGATCAAGAATTTCAAGTCGAGACTCGTACGCGACATTTCTCAAGCCCGTGACTAGTTTGGTAGCCGCGCGCTGGACACGCTCAACAGCTAATATGTCTTTCTTCAGGCCGGTATACACGACCTGATTGGCATACTCGAGGAGCGGTCTTATATAAACCCCGTGAAGCGTTTGAAACGCTTTCTTGTCTATGCGGGGAAAGTGCGCTTAATCATCCTAAGAGCGGCAAATCCCTTTTTTGCCGCCATCTCATGGTGATACGCGAAAGATAAGTTAGACGACAACCAGATGCCCAGATCTCTTCAGATCGATTTTCATTATATCTACTGCGCCAAATTACGAAAGCATCAAGATCAATCTGTAATGCACTGGGATCAGTGGCATTCCAAATTTTTAGGTCATCGGCATATAGGAGGGCGTTGCTGGAAATATTTTCCGGAAGGTCGTTGATGTAGATCAGAAATAACAGAGGACCTAGCACTGACCCTTGAGGAACTCCCGCAGAAATGAAAGAGGGAGATGAGAGATCTGATCCGGTTTTAACTCTAAAAGTTCTATTATCGAGAAAAGAGGCAATCCAGCGAAGAACCTCTCCTTGAATACCATAGGCTTCCAGTTTGTTTCAGAGGGCCGTGTGGGACACGGTCGAAAGCCTTGGCAAAGTCAAAGAAGATAGCATCTGAGATGAGGCCATTGTCTTTGGCCTCCGTCAGACTATCCATGAAAACAAGCATATTCGTTATGCATGACCGGTTAGGAAGAAAGCCATGCTGGGTGGAAGAAAAAGGTGGTTTGATAAGAAGTGGTTGAGGATGGCACGCTTTAATAAGCGCTCCATTATCTTGCATGGAATGCTAGTAAGGCTGATTGGCCGATAGCTAGCCGGAGAGTGCCGGTCTCCCGCTTTAAATATGGGCGTGACCGTCGCCTCTTTCCATGCGCTAGGGAGAATGCCAGTCTGAAGTGTGTCTAAACAGCTTATAAAGAGGGTTCTGCCAGACTAGCAGCTGCTTCCTTGAGAATCCTGGGATGGATCTTGTCAGGACCCATTGCACTGTATGAATTAACCTTGAATAAAAGGTCTTCAACATCTAGCACAGAAAACTCAGCGGTAACCAGTGGTTGCTGGAAATTCTGCAGCGGTAGGACGGGGTGCCAATCCGGCGGTGCGACGTTGTAGACTGCCGAGTAGTACTCCCTGAATAACTCGGCCACAACTAGTGGGTCAGATGAGGTTTCCCCGTCGGACAGTCGCAAAGAAAGAGCCGAGGGTTTATTCTTAGTCGTCGCATATGCTTAAATAAGAAGTTTTTGTTCCCGCGGGCTCTGAGGAGGACCTTTTCTTGTACGAGTTTGGTGTGTTCACGGATTTCCCGCCTACACCTATTTCGAACAATGTGGAACGCACCTAGGTCCTCCGAGTTTCCCGTAAGCTTATGCTTCGCGAATAAATGGGAACGGTCATCGAGGAGACGACGTATTTTGCGCGGAAGGTTGGTCGATAAGAGAAAGTGCACAGTTTGTGCGGTACGAAATAAGTCGTCCGCTTTCTCAATTGCGCTTTGAAACGCACGATAATCGAGGAGTAAACCTAAGCAGCTTCTCAGGCCGTTAAAATCAGCCTGGTTAAAATTTCGAACTGTTAACTTTTTTACTGGTTGTTGTAACCAGTAACAGATAAGATCAAAGGTGTGATTAAATTCTACGTTTTCTAATTTCCAAACAAGCTACAGCAGTCTTTCTCAAGGTTTTGTTCCCCGTCCACTCTTATTCCCCATCTTCGTTGTTGCCTATCCTTGTCCGGTCTCGTCTACCTTTATTTATATTTGCGGAGGATACCGAAATGTAACGATTTAGGCACTTCGGATGGATCAGTCGTCCTACACAGTGGTCTCGACAGTGTGTATTATTGATCTCACGCAAATAGGCTCGCTTTGAGCCCTGGAAAGTACAGGCTTATGCACATTCGCTCCTCAATAAATACTGCCTGCTGTCTTTACGTCATACTCGGTAGACAGTCCTGACTGAACGATCTGAACACATTGGTCTTTCATATTTTTTCGAGCTCACTCACCATTGATACGAATACGACAAATGCTGGTAATGAGTCAGTAATGCTCGAGCCACTTTTTGGGCAATTTGATCCACATTGCTTTAAACTGCTATGCAACAGCTCACTCCGTCCACCGCTCAAGAATAGAGCGGTGCTATAGCCGCGTTTACTTCCAGATGACATCATACTTATCGTGTGAGTGCAGCGACCTACCAGCAAGGACTTTGTGGACCTTCAGGTTGTCTTATGAAGTTAATTTACCAGTTTCGGGTCTGTGATCATTAGAATTCTGCCTGTTCATAGGTGACTTTACACTTTTCTCTTTGACCTTTGAGTTAGTTTGCCATTCATGTTGTTCGATGTTCAACATGATCCGCAGTAGATCACTGGGAGGCCACTCTTTCAAAGTAGTGGTCTAAAGTAACTAATTGGAGCGTTGCCACAGCTTCTCACTACACGTTTGTAAGGTGCGTACTGCCCTTCCCAACCATGTTATATCTGCCGATTCTGTTTCTACTTCCAAGGCTCTCCCTAGCAATTATATGTTTCCACAGTTCTGATAATGCGCCTGTCTTCCATGTTTCAGGTTTTGCTGTTGCTTTGCGATTCTACCTCTGCTAAGAGCCTTCTGTTCACCATTTCTGCAACCAACTTATTGATTCGTCGAGTAATTAATGCTTTGAGCAACTCACCAGTACAGGTTGTGGGAGTTCAAACTTTAGTGGGGTTCAAGCTAAATTTAACTGACTGTTGAGAAGAAATGGTGCCCTAGTTCGTGTGCTATCAAACTCGTCATAGCTGACAGTCCCTCACTAAATGGTTAGGTCATGTACTAAGGATGCCAGCTAGTCGTTTGCCACACCGAGCACTGTTTGCGACGCTGCGGCTGACTGGCGCAAGGTGCGAGGTGGACAGATGATGACCTGGCGTAGACAAATGAAATCGTTCACGAAGGGGTTGGTCACTGTAGATCGGGTTCGTCTCCCGGGCTGGGGCCCTCGCGACTCACAGAGTCGGTGGCTTGAGACGTTAGGTGAGATGGCGGCTAATCGAGCTCAGTGGCGTGAATGTTGTTGTTTGGCCGAGTTGTCTGTGAAGTGAGTGCACTTAATGACGCGGGCAGTGAAAGCCGTAAGGAAGCTGTCTTGCTGATGACGCCTTACTTTCACTTACAGCTCGGTTGTTTGTTTGCAAGGTGTAGGCGCCTTGATGTTGTATGTTTGAATATAGACGTAGCTATTTTTAGTAGTTAGGTCCACTTCCCCTCCTTCCTCTTTTTTCTTCTTTCTTCCTATATAGTTTTTCTTCTTCGTGGTTGTGTGGCAGTTAAGCATCAGTGTGAACCACTGATGTATTGTTGTTCATGACATTCCCTCACTAGAAGCGTTACTTAGCCCCTCTCAGCGTTCTTGCTTATTATTTTTGTGGTCTTCATAATGTATACATAGTTGGATTAGCATTATTCTCATTCATTTCTCTCCTACCCCACTCTTAAGTTATCCTTTTCCTCCGTTTTACTTTACATTACGCACCCACCGTTAAATTCATGAACACAACCTTGGTTGACCTAAATTTGCTGGTCTATCTCTAATTTCTGCCTTGGATCGGATGGTGTGCATTCGCAATGACAACGACGAATGCTACTTCCTTCCGCTTCCGAGCTCGTGCACGAACTATAATCCAGCCTAACAGACAGACTTCTGTTTTTATGGTTATGAAGGCCGTGGCCAGATGTCGAGTTTTAGGTGCAGTGCTTACCCTGTTTTTCGTCTATGCGTGTCATGGCTCCGGGAACATGGCAAAAAGATTCGTGGTCTTAGTAGACCAGCTGCGTTGATCATTGAGTCGTATACTGGTCATACTGACGGTCACTGCTCAGAATTCTAGGACGCCAATAGGAATCGGAAAGAGACGGTTTTTCAAAGAGGCACCGGGCAGTCATGAGGTTACTTAGTGAAGTTGGCGTGCACAAGCAACGATCTCAAAATGCAAGATGCCTGCAGCTACATAAGAGTATAAATCCTGCGGAACGGATGTAAACGTAGGTTATCGTAAGCCTGCTTCTATGCTTAGACGCAAAAATTGTGTTTAAAAAGGCGAAAGTTTTGTACAGTTATTCAGGGTTGCTCATTCAAACGTTGGGTGCGTGTCTTTCACTAGGCGTACAGGTTTCATTTATATCAATCAGGTGTGGAATGCGCTTCGCACCTTCAAAGTGCAATGTGTGCTTCAAGACTGGGACATTTCCACTCCTACTTTCTTCATTGCAGGTAATCCGCTTGAGACTGTGGACAGTTTCACATACTTGGGTAGCACTATCTCGTCAGCTTGTAATATTGCTGATGAGATATCAACGAGGATAGCAAAGGCACGAGTTGCCTTTGCCAACCTGCGTCATCTGTGGCGTCGAAAAGACGTTCGATTGTCGCTGAAAGGAAGAGTATATAATGCTTGTGTACGTTCTGTTTTGCTCTATGGTTCGGAAACGTGGCCTGTTCGCAAGGAAGATATCAACAGGCTTGCTGTATTTGACCATCGTTGTCTCCGCCAATTAGCCTACATCAAGTAAGATTATTGAGAAAGCAATACGGCCTTTTGCAAGTGCGTATTTCGCAACCTTCAGGATGCGCGAGCGATCGGTCAACGAATCAGGTTGCACAGTGTACGCTGGTTGTGGTCACGTACTCTGCATGCCAATAGAGCGTCTACGATGTCAAACGTTAAACAGTGAGGCCACCAACAGCTGGGTAAAATTGCGTGGTGGTCAAGCAACAACGTGGTCACGAAATATGAAGACCCTGACTGCTCCACTGAGCAAAGTGGGTAGGTGTCGCCTGCCTGGATGGGGTCCTCGTGATCACTCAAATCGCTGGTTAGAAACGCTATCCGAGATGGCTTCGTGCCGCAGTCAACTGCGTGCCAGGATCTATGCCATTTTCAGTTTTTCGGCTTTTTTTAATCAATTTTCAACATTCTCAGTAACGTTCTTCTTCTGACATATTCCACGTCACTGTTGAGGTGAGCGGCAGCCCGAGCCACAGTACCTTCTTGGTCAGGCCTTCGGCTGCTGTGGTAAGGATGTCACGTAAGATTTGAACCTCCTTTCTGAAACCGTGAACTACTGTTAATTTGCACCGTTCACAAGGTCCTTTTTCAGTTTCCTAACCGTCTGGAGGAGTTTTATTAATTCTCACTCATCCTTGAAAAAGGGAGGGGAGAGATTTAGTCCGAGGCTTTTGCCACATTTCAATAACGTAAGCTCCAGGACCACTTCTGCTTCCGGCAGAGTCGTCTGGAACACAGTAAGTGATTATTCGGGTCCCGTCGTCCACATGGTCTGGTTGAGGCCAGCTGAACTGTTCTTCAAAATGTTCAGCCCACCTGTCAAGTCGACGCGATTGATTGGTGATAAGTGAACCATCTTTTTCACATATGGTCTCACTTACTTTGACTCGACGACCAGTACAGTCGGGTTTCAGAGTAAAAGACTTTCTACTGTTCGCATATAAAAATGGTTCCCTCCATCTCTTTGGATTTCTCGATCAGGCGGTGTTCACTGCAGTTAGCGTAAGTCTTCAAACTGTTTGCGTTTAAGTTCTAGGCGGCCGTCATTTTCGGATCCAGATAAAATTGAGCGACACTTGTTCGTAAGGTTGATCAACATGACAAATTCGGTTGTCATTAATGCATGGCTCCCTCGGAACGTAAATCGTCAAATCGAACTTTCAGAACTGTTGGTTTTTGTCTCTAATATTCGTTTGGTCCTCTCGCTCATCTTGTTGATCAGTGCTTTCCTTCGCACTCTTCGCTCAAATGCCAGTTAATTGTCTCGCTCAAAACACTCGTGTGGTCATTCAGAACAATAAAAAGTTGACGAGCTTGTTTTCGAGAAACTCGTCATCAGGTTAGATAGTAGATGTTAAATGATAGATTTCCAATGCCCTGAAACCAAATGGCTATCCTGAAATATTTTTAAAAACATGGCAGAAAGATCACCACGTCATCTGGTTGACCGAATGGATAAGAAGCCTATATTCGTCAACCTGCTATTCAAAGGTGATCCAACAGCAGATTTTTCCAACCGTAAACTGTATAACACACTACTGAGAACCTTTCCGACGGCGACGCTGTGGTCCCAGCACACAAGTATGCACATGCTATCTCCTAACGCGAAAGACAAGATGCCTGTCCACGCCCAAAATATGGTTGTCTACTCTTTCTCCTGTTGCTGTGCAGCGGAGTATATTGGACGCACGACGAGGCAGCTTGGTAAGCGCATAAGGGAGCATCACCCAGCATGGCTTAGAAGCGGAGTAAGAAAATCAATAACTAACGTTGTTGAACATCTGGCAGACACAGGTCACAACGTGGACCCTAGTCAATCTTTTCGTGTTGTCTACAGAGCGTCTAGACAGCAGCCAAGGTCAGTACAACGTCGCAACCCAGCGACGGCTGAAGCGATCGCCATCCGATTACGTCATAAGAAGTTCATACAAGCTATTGAACTCCTTTGGCTCATAATTCGCCTACCCACGAACGCACATTCCACTCATCCTGAGTTAACATTGGTAGATTGTCCAAACCACCCTATTGGTGGATAGGACTGATTGGTTGCTTTCTCGTTGTCCAACTGTAACTGCGTTTTTCTCACGCTTTAATCGACATCTATTATTAACCCTTAGAAATGTAATGTAATGAATTTATCGAAAACATATGTTCGTAAACTTGTTATTATTTTAATTATTTTTCATTCACGGGTGTGTGACCTCTGGGCAAATGGCAAGCCAGAACGGTCATGCAAAACACGGTCCGAGGCCAGGTTGTTGGTCCAAAATGCTCAGTGGTCTTTAACGAAGTGGCATCGTCTCAATAAAAGCGTCAATATTTTCTAGTTATCTTGGTTTTAGAAAATATCTATCACCCGAGGGTGCAAGGAAGGTTAATAAATTGGGGTCAGAATAGAAAAGGGGAGTAATGGAGGAATAATGCCGCTGTCAGGAAAACGATGCTTCTCGTTCATTTGTGTCGCGGAAGGAAGTTGATTTAGGAGACCCCACCCGGGGCCTCTGACTCAAAAGTCTGACTTGCATGGCAACAGATGACTGGGTTTTCTTAAGGACCCTACCTATAGTCAATGACCCGAAAGTCTGACTCACTTGGCAGTGAGGGGCTTGCCTAGCCCGAGGGCGCAGTGAATAAGACATTGATGTCTGATTCTGAGCACTGCTGCGCGCAGTGGATGTATTCAGTCCTACATCTGGCTTTTGAATCATACCGTAAGTTTCCCAACCGTAGTGAATAGTACGCCGCCGGCCATTATCAACCGTTGGGCGAACGAAGTGTTCTTTTGCTCCAGGATATCCTTTCTAACCCCTTTCTTCCTGATTTGGAAGACAGCAGTGTCCGTAACTATAAAAATAGTTCTGCTGTATGCTCCATAGGATCGTGCCTCACTACCTAAGCATTTCTGTGTAGTCATTGGTGCAACGTACAACCTTGTGAATGCATCTGATTCCCGTCTGACTTTTCTTTGGCTTGTCTGATAAGGTTGCACCTGGAAGGACCGAAGTCCTAGTCAGCATAACCTTCCGGATCGATGCAGTGCACAAGCCTGACCACACGTCGAAGATAGCAGAATAGGTCATGAGCATAGCCCTATGTCACTGAAAGTGTCACGCATTGCACTTGCAGCTACACTATTTAACTACCCTTGTATGCACCTCGGCAAACCGACGTTGAAGTCAACGATACGGCCTCTGTTGTGTGCCAACTCGAACATAATCGTTATCAAAGTCTCCAGCCGAAACAACTTGGGGCGGGGTGCACCAACAAGCAACGACTCCTCTCTCTGGAACCAATTATTGAATCACTGGACATTTGCCGTTTAGGCGGAATGGCTTTCGATCGTCATGCATTCATCTCCCCCACAAGCCAGTGAAATAAGTTGTATGGAATTGCGGGTCGTGACTGTTTTATACTGACGCTGTCTCGATGGCCTATATCGGTTTGATGTGGGCTTTGGAACCGTATGCGTATTCCATATTCCTCAACTTCGTGAATCCGTAGAAACTTCATAACTGCTGTTGATTTAATGACTTATCGGCTTTGTGGACTTGAGTTACATGGTTCACATTCTTGCCATCAGTTACGCTCCGTTGATGTATGCCTACCGTTAGTTACTTCATTGCAGGAGTACGTTTTGTGTTTGATTATACAGCCATCCTGCAACCTGTCCTTTGTCTCGCGGCTGATTAGAAGGCCCGAATGAGCGCACGTAGGCAGACCTCACGCTGTCATGCGCTGAAACTAATTTTGAAGAAACAAAGCACTTGGCTAGGTTATCACTTATTTAGATCATTGAAAAGCTGAAAAGATTATGTTCAACTACTTACTTAGTGTGTCCCGTTTTTTGTGCAGATTGTCTTCGTTATCAACAGTGGCTCACTAACCTCTTCACTGCTTGCTCAAAAAGTCCCTATCGATTCGTGTTATCGGTAATTAAGGCCAAAGCGTTATTTTCGTCTCGTTCATCCTTCTCATCATTTAGCCATACACTTGGGTACTATGACTCGGTTGTTATAGTCCACGAAACAGCAGAATAGTAAATAAGAACAAATGCATAAAGAAGAACAGAAAGAGATTAGGGAACAAGTCAATGGAACCTCAGGAATAAGGTAAAAGGAATATTTAAGAAACCGTGCTGTTACAAGCCCCATGTCGATTGCAACGCACTTTGTCCGAAAGGGTTTCCTGATAACGGTGTGGATGGCTCCTACCGGATCCAAGACACTCATAGGTCTCATAATGCAACGGCTTCTGGGACACAGAGGGAATCAGAAAATAATATAGAAGGGTTTCCGGCCTTGTCGCGGGTATATTGACCATATGCTCACCTTGCGACAAACATTGGAGTATCGGTATTCCCTTTCTTGGCCAATGATCGTGGTAGTTTTGGACCTTAAGGCTGTCTTTGATTTGACTATTCAGCGTGCTTTCTGAGGCTGTCTCCATCTCAAAGCAGTTCCAGCGAAGCATGTCAGTTTAGTGAGATCGTACATCCACTTTGGGTGCAGAGTGCATTTATGGACAACCATCTCCACGGGCCTTGGTAATGTCATCTCACCAGTTTATAACGTCGCTGACGAGCCCTCTACGACGAAAGGTAAAGCGCATAACTGACTCGTAGATCTTCACCACTGTTGGTTCTCCAAACTGCTTCCGATTTTCGATTACAGGGATGGGTTTCGACACGTTTGTATGCTTAGCCATGCCTCACAAATCAAGAAATTGGCCCATTCGTGCGTAAGATGCCTGTAGATGTTATTCGGCTACCATTGTCTCTGTATCAATCGGACTGACTGAATGGGCATCGCGACAGTTCATTGACACGCATTTGTGAAATCTGCAAGTTCGCGATCAGTAACTGAGGTAATGTTAAAGTACGGTCTGCATCGGATGGGCCATGTACTCCGCCTTCTAATGGAGTACATGTTGCACCGTATATTGTACGTTTCGATTGCTGGCAATTGAAAAAAGCCGCCAGGCGGTGATATGGTCTGACCATAATAGTTCTGAACTCTGCCAAGCAGAATTAGGGATGTCAACTGATCGTACGACTCTTCACTTCGCTTTTTTTAAAACGTTCTCATGCATACCAATATATTTCAGTTCGTGTCGATTCTCTGTCCGAAAGATTGTTGACTCTGCGAATTTTCATTATTTTGCTTATTTTTTCTTCATGCATTTTTAATTATTATCAAACTACCATTTCGTGAACTGCTGTTGCGATCAACAGCCTTCCTAGACTCATCTGCATAATCATTCTCAGCTTTGAGCCTTACCCGCAGGTAACATGGCTGGGGCTGCCGTTGGTCCCGAAAATGATTCACGCTGACTGCGACACGCTGCCAGAGAGTGTCTCCAACCAACCATATGGATAATTGCGAAATCCCCAACCAGATAAGCGGCACCTGTCACTCTTACTCAGCTTTTATTGCCCATGCCCGCGTCATCGCCTGACCGCCTTGCGATTTCTTCCAACCATCAGCAGCCAAACTTAACAATGCGCGATGATACAGACGCCCCGTCGGCATACGGAGTACGTGATCCAACCAGCGAAGATTGTGCCCTTCCATTACTTCGCTTATCGGTTGCGAACTTCCACACTTCCCGAATAGGCACCGATGGACTGTCGCGTTGCTCACATAGTCAGCTCCTTTGATGCCGGCTAAGTGGTGAAGACAACGGTCGTCTTATAACTTGAGTCTGATCTATGTCTTTCGGTGTGATATATGTGTAACAGATAACTGAATTTTTCAGGTGAAAAGGTTACATCTGACCAATGAACCTAAGCTCTGTCGATAATATCTCGATCTGACCGGTATCAGCTGGCCAACCCATGGAGTGCATGTTCGTAAACTGTTCGTATCCGACCGCCGACGCCTCTAAAGCATTAATCATCTATAGTGCAAAGACTTGGGGGGAAAAAATTCTCATCGGAAGTCGTCGTTTTCAAAGTGGACAGATTCTGCTATTCAGCAGGTTCAGTTTTCCTGGTTCACAGGTTTCGCTAACAATGAAAACGCTTTATGCATGCTCACACATCGCGTACCATATACCTTGTTCACATGTTGGGTTAAGCTGGAAGTGGCTGTCTGATGGTCAGTGTACGATGTTTGTTTAGAGTTTAAAATCTTTGTTATCTAGGCGTGTTTCCCTAAAGTGTTTTCGCCTTTTTGACTGGAATCTAATGGGCAACGAACACAGTTGGTTCAGACGCTATCACATGCGACGAACAATCGTACTCAGTAGCGCAGGTGTAGTGAATTTCTATTCCCCGAATTGGTTTTTCGTCGTCCATTGAAAGTTTTGTTCTGTGCTATTTTTGCACTTTCCACGCCTTGTAATAGTTGTCACACGTATGCTAGCTTCTTGTGGTCAGCTATCTATATATATTGCTTACTCATTAGGGTAGGTCATACATGCTTGCCGATTTGAAGTTGCACGTTGGATGAGTAATTGACTTTGATCTTAACGGTAACTACAGTTACTGTCAACTAACTTAGCTGTTCTTCTTTTGCCACATGCTACACTGGTTTTTTCTATGTCCTTTTCCAGATCAACCTACGATTTTATTATGAGAGCTTCTGCCAAGGATTCAAGACTTATTGAACTTTTAACGTCTTTTTAAAACAGTACTCGTTGGCAACTTCTGCGTTCCTAAACACAGTTGTAAAGCAACTTCATTGTGAAATTTGAGCGTTGCCCAAGGGATGGGCTTCTGCAATTTTTATGGGTGTTTTGGTCTCAGATGTCAATTTTGAATCTAAAAGCTGTGCCTCAGAACTCGAAGAGTTGTCAAAGCCCACTGTAGAGGACAACATTTTGATGACGAACGATTCCCACGAGGAAAACACCCCTCTTCTAAGTGGTGACACTGACCAGAATGCCTCATCATCTTACCAACCGATTGCCGACGATGATTTTGGTGATCCCGAGTACGCACAAACAGTCCGAAGAGCAATACACGCCATTGAGCATGGTGTATACCCCGAGCGAATATATCAAGGGTCAAGTGGAAGCTATTTTGTGAAAGACATCGACAAGGTCAGCACTTAAGGGTTTATATTAGGTAATTTCCGATGCCTAGGTGATTGAGTGTTTAAGAGTTTTATCTCGCAGCAGCGTGGACGCTGGTTCTAACCCTAATCCTCTTGTTTCCATAACAAATTCCGTCAAAATGGGGAAGTATTCTGAAGTATGTTTATGTTAATAAACGGTTGGCAACTATGCGGTAAGAGTGTTATTTCACTTCCATTGTTTATGGTCGTATTTGAAATCCTCTCACCGTTTGACTTGTTTAATATCGGTCTCTTCTGTTGGTGAAGAGTGATAGTCTTTACCACTTTTTGTTACTGCTTTAACTCAACTGTACTGACGGACCGTAAGCTCATAGCATTGCTGTATAATTGTCTTAATGTTACAGAAACTCGACACTCGGACGGTAAACTCGTGACAAACGGTTAAAACGTTGTTTGAAAAATGTTGTAGATACCTCGTGCGTTCCTTGTTGAGGCTTAAAGACGTAGAAATCTGGCTACGTCAACGGATGTAAAGAGTAAACTCTACTAATTTATTTTTAGCTGATCCCAGGTCTAAAAATGAACTCCATAGTGCCATTGACTGTGTTGGATAAACATGTGAGGTGAGGTGCTTAATCAGTTGTAAATGCGATGAACGCGGAAGCGCTTGTTTTACCACCACCAAAAACATGTGGTCTAGCATTCTCGTACATAGGTAACTGTACGAGGGATGATCAGCAACGGCACTCTGTCGTGACTATGTTGGCCATCGATTTGACATGAATGGTGCTAATTGTTTGTAAGCTGCCTCTCGTCAACCAGATAGGTTTCTTCGTGGAAACCACCTTGCTCCTGAACCGTCTTATCGATACTGATTGTTTTTGAGGAGTACATTTTGCACTTTTACTTTGTTTTTACGCGAATCGATTGTTTTTTTCCACTTTGTTTCAGTCGTTCCAGATAGGCTGCTTTGGACTGTTGGCCACCTCTCCTACACTGATTTCTGCATTTTACTGTTGAGGTGCATGTGAAGACAATAAAAGCGTGCAGTGCATCTGAAAACCTTTGTCTCGTAGCATTTTAAAGATATTCGGCCATTACGTACGGGAAGTGTTTTTCGGTTTTAGGATGTTTCCTGAGCTATCTGTTCAGCTTGCAAGCCTTTTCTTGCCATGCTAGATAACGTCACCAGTACATACTCTGATGTGTGGTGTCCGTGTTGCGTGTCTCAGAGGTTTGGCTTTTCCTCACGTGATATACGCATAGACTGTCGGTGTTCTATCACTGTTGTCTCTTCTAGCTAACTTAAGACAAATGGACTGGCAGTGCGGTCCACATACATGCATACGTCTTCTTCCATTAACCGTATGATGCGACGGGAGGAAACTACCTTGCCGCCGATCGGCTACAAGCTGCAGTGTCATGTACGAAGACCGCTGTTTCAGGTCATTAGACCTGTCTCTTAAACAGCAGTTTGACGATGGAGTTAGTTGCTTGCAGTGAACGTTTCACGGGCCTAATAATTCTCATGTGTGATCGGCATGCTCTGTTAGTTCGATTAACAAGGTATCTCTATGTATAACTGATTGGTGTCATCCGACTAATTTTCGCCCGAAAATTGACTGGTTGACTACATTTGTTTTGCACTGGGATCATATTTGTAATGTGTTATGAGGGCGTTCTTTCGCTTGATTCGTCTCATGTTTGAAGTTAATTCAAATTTTATTCGTCGGTAGCCGAAATTCTGCTTGTGACTTTGATCTTTTAATGACTTGTAATAGTTAATGCTGGGGCGCGTGTGGATGAGATCGGCTACTGCCAAAGCGACCTGCTCCATTTGGTTAGACACTTTGTAACCAGGCATTGTTTTTCACGATCATCTAAGTCTGGTTTTTTACGTATCTTGAATTATGCGCTTTCAGTTGGTCTGCTTCGGAAAGCCCAAATTTCATGATCGACAAATGTGTTATCTATGCACCACATAACGCTGTCTATCGTTCAGTGCAGCCGCCGATAGATGTAAGTATTTTAAGTCGGTCAAGCAATGATGCGGTCGTCGATTTTCAACACTTCGACTACTCCATAGAGTTAGTGGTAATAATACTTAATAATAATCCGGCTGAGATTCGAGTCTGACCAACTTGAAGTTTACATCGTCTGTTTTAGCAGCTGCATGTACTTAGCTCACGTGTGACTCAAAATGTCATAGCACCAGATACTTTTTCATGCAAAAGTTACGCGATTAACTAACAGATAGTGGAGTTAATATTAGCTCTAATATCTAAAAATACAGAAGTGTTAACTGTCCATAAGGGTAGCGCAACATCGTGTTTCATACTACTCCTATTGAAACGGAATCTTTGTTTCCTGTTACGTTTTACTGTAACCCCTATACTTTCATTGGCTAGGGAAGGAAGTATTTTGTTCTCCCTGGTTATAAAAAACAATTGGCTTATTTAGGACGTGTACTAATGTGAAATATTTTAGAGACTGCG
Source organism: Paragonimus kellicotti (assembly GCA_014220965.1). Classification (NCBI taxonomy): domain Eukaryota; kingdom Metazoa; phylum Platyhelminthes; class Trematoda; order Plagiorchiida; family Troglotrematidae; genus Paragonimus; species Paragonimus kellicotti. The sequence goes on along the minus strand of LOND01028435.1, from coordinate 23,547 downwards.
GTAATCGTTCTGTGATTGTTTCTGATGTTTCCTCAATCGTGACTACTTCACTGGCTCTAACGTTAGCCGCATAGATTTTCTTTAAAAAAAATGTAGCCATTTCTTGTGTCTGTTTAACCCCATCATCCATCCTTGAAAGAAGTCAGTGAGAGGAGTTCCCATGCTTTATCTCGCTTTAGTAATTTACGCTCAATTTCCTTCCTAAGAAGAATTATTTTTTCCTTGAACTGTTTCCATTCGATGTATTTAAATGCGACAATCAACAGCTAGGGTTTGCATCATCGACCGCAATACTCCATCAGTTAGCACAGATGCTTAATTATCCTGTCTCCTGGGAAAGAAGAACAAGCAGATCAAGAAGACCGAAGTAGATGGCTGTATAACCAACAGTATTCGAGGATTTCGCTTGTGTCTCAAGACGTCGGGATCTGAGTATTTGTTAATCCAAAATCCATCAAATCGAATGGGTGCTTTAAAATCATCGTACTAAATCGTGCAACAGAAAACTGCTCCGAGAAAGTTGTAGGTGCTCGTCTAGTTCGGGATCTGTGTTTTGCAGCATGTGAACGTTAGCCCGACTAATTTTTGATTGTTATTACTTTCGGTGATAGCGCCAAACAGTAAAGCTAAAAGAAAGGGGCTACAAGGAGTAGTTGTTTATTTAGTTCAAGTAGCTGTCACAACTTGTAACGTAGGTAAAATTTTTGTTCGGTGCTAAGTAGCCTAAGTACCTACGATTACTGTGAAGTTCCGAAATTCAAAATGCTGAGCTGTTTTGTAAAGTACATTAGTCTGGGACTTGCAAGCTCCCGGCATTACTTTATCGCTCAACCGCTTGAGAGAGCGCGACTTCTGTCGTGGGTTCAAATAGAGTGGATGCTCAGATTGTTCACAACTGGATCTCATCTAGATTCATTATTCGTTATGTGCACTTGTGCTTCACTTTACTTCCTACTTTTGTATGCAGAAAACCATCGCGGTGTTTAAGCCTAAAGATGAAGAACCCTACGGTCATTTGAATCCAAAGTGGACCAAGTGGATGCATAAACATTGTTGCCCGTGCTGTTTCGGACGTTCCTGTCTCGTGCCAAATCAGGGCTACATTTCTGAGGCTGGTGCTAGCCTTGTTGACCAACGACTGCGATTGAATATTGTTCCCAAAACAAAGGTGGGCTGTTTATATCGTCTATATGTTTGTATTTCTGTGATTTAAAAAATCTTTCATGAGGTGTAAGAATCAACGAGACTAATTGAAGCTGAGAATGTGAGAATTGCTGTTATTTGATTGTTTTTCGTGCTGACTGTCTAGCTTGCGAACTGTTTTTCATCGTCAGTACTATGGTCTTTCAATTTTCGAGGCTTCAAACTCCATCTAGACAGCGAAAATTGGTCTTACTAACCTTCAAAACTCGACGGACTGAACTATTCAAAACATAACGAATATGTCTTGTATAATTTTGATCGGCTTAGATCCGTGCCGATTATATGACTGCGCTGTAAGTGAATTATGCTTCTCCATTTTGCATCTTTTTTTTACTGCCGTTCACCTCATTAAGCTCCCTGATTTGTGAATTGATCTTTACATTGAGAAATTTAGAAAAATTTAACTGTTCTTTTGGGAACAGGATTGGAAATATAATCAAAGATCACAGCAACGTTATTTTTTTAGTGAGATATTTTTCAGGGAGAAGCCTGTCAACTCCAGGTTTTTATATAAATTTCAAATCATCCGAGAACTTTGAGTAGTCAGTAGGCAGGAGTAAGTGGTTAAGTAATTTGGCGATCCCAGTCGGATTTTGTAAAATGATTCTGTGATATGTGATGATCACGTGAAAGTGAGTGGTTGAGTTTACTCTGCGGTCCGTGGTATGCAGAACAGACGGACCAACTGCCGCTTGCAGATCGTTTTGTTTGTTTCAAGTTGTTCATCCCCGGCGGCTATTCACTTAACTCGTTATACGTCAAAAGCCATTGGGTTTGATTGGCGAAATTTGTTTTGCTATCGATGGCTCACCCGCAGTCTACGTTACCACATTTCGTAATCTTTCTACCAAGCTTTTCGCCGCGCAGTTATATCAAACGCACTACGCCCCATATCTGATCCAACCTGGTCGAAGATACAAGCAAAACAAAGCCTTCCGGTTTTTACGACAAAGTACGGAGTAGTCACCTTAGCCATCTCGCGACTTCCCGCCTATGTTCCCAAATTCAATGTGTCCAATCTGCTTGATTGAGTTACTGTTATTAGCCAGACAAGCGGATCGACCATCACTTTCAAACAGCCTGCATGCGACAACAAAAATGAGGCTGATAACAGTAGGACATGACAAACTTGTCGGTATTTCATCCCCGGGTTTATATATATCGTGCAGTATTGTTATGAGGTTTATTTTTGTTGTTGCAGTACCCACAACTGACCGCAGCTGTGGCATTTCCATAGGTTTCTTCAGTCAGCCCTCTTGGAAAAGAAGCACCATATTCAGGGTTTACTCTTGTTAGAGCTCGTCGGTGTTACGTATCCTTGTCACCGCTGTCTCCTCTCAGTGTGATCGGGGAACCTTAGCAATACTCACAAGTGAATGTGAATGTACCTGTACATGATAATTCAGTCGTGCCTAATACGAGGTCAGTGACGCAGTGGTCAGCACAGTTTTAATTCCGGTCGCGACAAGGTTATGCTCTTCCGACGAGCTGCAACGAGAGCGAAACTCAAGTACAATACTTCTTCTTGATGGGAGTTGGTTGTAAAATCTATGGGAAACAGACAGCTGCGAACAGTTGTGAATGATGTTTAATTTCTGTTCGCTAAAACTCCTTTACCAATCAGGGAAGTTATACATCTGATTGGTCAAAACCAACCCCACAATCATCACCCACGGTGTTAGTTTGCGTCCTCTAACTGAGGTCAATCATGTGTGTGGATTTAGATGAAAGTAAAATATGAACCACCCAAAGCCAAAATACTTGAGACCTGTTTGTGTGAAAGAAACCATTGGGTTAGTAAAGCTGATTGTGATCTATTTGACTATTTCCAAAATCCGCCGCCTGGCTGACTAATTGCCTGGAGCTTAGACACGTCTACCCGATGCTTGTTGTCAACAGTGTGTGGTGCGCTTACACTACTGGTTAACTTCGTGACTTTGGTCCTGATCCAAACATGATTGTGTCTTTAATCGGTCTTGGCAGTGACCAGCAATTCGACCGATATGTTATTCTGTTCAACGGTGGCAATTAAAAAGCACACATACAATGACTGATCATCGATATGTGGTATGCCTTCTGAGCTTGGATCTATCAGTGAATCAGGTTCTCAATAATGCAACTTAAACGCAAGAGTGTATCCAACAAGTATATGAGCATACTTTCGACGATCTATTCCCATATTTCAGCTCAGGTTAAGGTTGACGGTGAACTGTCTATCAACACCACGAGCGGCGTAAGACAATGTCGTCATAGACGAAATAATGGAGGACTGTATGGGGCACTCACAAGATATCCGGCGTGGACCTCCTACCTGGTGAAAGACTGACTGATCTTGATTATGCTGACGACAAGGTGTTGCTGTTTGACAACTTTCAAGCGGCACAAACAACGCTAAACGCTATTTCGCGTTCTGCTAAATACTTCGGAATGCGCTTTGCAGCCTCAAAATGCAAAGTGTTTCTGCAAGATTGCTGTGATTACGTAGGTTAATGTTGGATAATGAAGCCATGGAGGTTGTTGACCGGTTTGTATACATGGGAAGCTGCATCTGGTGGCGGCGGCGACGGCTGAAGTATAGGAAATGAAATGGTAGTGTGTATCTCTAAGACTAGGGCAGTATTGGCCAATGTGGGACAATTCTGGCGACAGAGAACCACCTCTTCTAGGCTTAATGATCGTTTGTATAAGACAACAGTGAGGTCTGTATTACTTCACGATAGCGAAACATGTTGTGGCAGTCAAGCATCAGTGTGAGCCACTGATGTATTACTGTCTATGATGATGATGAAGAAGAAAAAGAAGAAACATGATCATTCAGAGCAGAGGACATGAATCGCTCTTCAGGTTATTATTGGACCAATCAATGTCTGCGTTCTGACATCACTCGCGTTAGCAGTGTAGAAGAGTAACGGGTATTATGGTATGATGACTGCAGTTCAATTTCTTGGTTCAGTCCTTAACATTGCATAGACTTAGATGCTTTAGAATGCTTGTGTACTAAGATGTCAGCTAGTCGTGCCACGCCGAGCTCTTCTTGTCGTGACGTTTTGCGGCCGACTGGCGCGAGGTGTGAGGTGGACAGATGATGATCTGGCATAGGGAAATGAAATCGTTCACGAAGTGGTTGTTCACAGTAGATCGGGTTCGTCTCCCATTTTGGGGTATTCGTGACTAACGCAGTCGAGCTGCGCGTGAGCTGGAGACTGTTATGAGTGAGATGGCGGCCCTAATCAAGGTTGAGTGGCGTGAATGTTGTCTTTAGTTTGCGAGTTGTCTGGAAGTGCTTATGGAATTTAATGACGTGGGGCAAGGGAAAGTGTGAGAAGGATTTGTCTTGTTGATGACGTTATTCGCAGTTTTCACTTAGACTGCTGGCGGTTTGTTTTCTATTGCGGAGGTGTAGGCAGAAGCCTTGATGTGTATGTCATGAATATTAGACTAGCCGTTTCTTAAGTGTTATGTATCTCCCGCCGCTCTACTCTTGTATAATAGTATCTCGAGTCTATGTGACTCATCGATCCTTCTCTATGATTGTTGACTAGTTATTATTCAGAGAAACTATGAAAGTGGATGCCTGTGTGATATATGATGATGCTTTCTATACTTTCCGTGAACTGAAACAAGCTCAGCGTAGATTTCTTTCCGCCACTGGGAATTCGGTGTTTAGATGGCTTGAAGGTCGTGTTACGCCCAATGAATCTCTCTGGGTAGCACTTTTTTTGTTGGCAAGAAATGAAGGTCATCCTCGCGCATCTTCGAGTAAATTTTTCTAGTGTGTGACGCCAGGGAGTGGACTAAGTTCCGTTTTTATTTTTAAGGAATACGCCTACGGTAATATGTTGTCAATACATCAGTACTTTATGCTTTGAAGGTGCAAAGTGTACGTCACAATTAAGAGCTTTGGTACCCAAACGGTGTACAAAAAAATTAAGTAAACGGTGTCGTCTGAGTGTAATGAAGATGGCTACTTTATTCATCCGCAGTTCTAGGCACTGATTCACTTGTTCTGAGAGCCGCTCCGGGTTCGATTGTAGACGTAACCACCGGTGTGAGGAACCATTGACGAATTCCACATTCTTCTTTCATGCATGTGTGCGTATACGTACCGCCCTTTTTTCAATTTCCTAATTAGTGTCTTATGACAATTGTATTCAAGTTAGTTTGATCATTTTTGTGCATGCAATTCAGATTGTACGATTGGCAAGTGACAGCTTCAACTACAATGCAGTAGATCGTGCCAAAGCTCGTACCAAACAACATTTCGCATCGCGGTTCCCGGAAATTGGCCGCCACTTCCATCGTCTGGGGCTTCCTCAAAAAGTATGTGCATCCGCTCTCATTTGATTCTTTTCAATCAAAACGTTCGGCACTTCCGGTCTGAAAGTGAAGCATACAAATTCGTTTTGCTTGTTGACTTGACGTCTTCGTCCCCATCAGCGAGCCATCGCGCATACTAGTTAACTGACTGTATTGTGTATGTATTCATGATTGTCTGTTCTCAAACTGATGCACATTAATTGTCAATGGCTTCAGATTTCTAACGATTGTTTACACTGACAGTAGCTTTCTGTATATTTTACCTCTTTTCTGATGCCACTTTAAACGATTTTGCTCTGTTCAAGTTCAAATAAATTACTGTCGTTGTTTCGATCCTTGCGTATGTGTTCTGTTGCATGACTGTTTGCCTCATCTACCCCGTTGTCCCTTATTTTCTGGGGATTTTTGCGAACAAATAACACTGGATAAGCGCTGCTCGTCTTCATTGTTTGCGTCCAAAGTTGCTGTTTTAATTTACTCATCTCGGATCTTTCCGTAGCCAAGTTTCCGTCAACCAAGCACACGGTTGGTTGTCAGTCCCCTAGTTATCTTTCACTTCTCAATAAATTTAAGCTTCATCCAACCCACCAGTCAGAATAGTGAACTACTTATGATGTAACGTGTCTGTCTAACTGACAAAATTTAGCGGGTCACGTGTTCTGAATGCATTATCAAACTGTCCAAACCTAGGCAGTGGAGCCGGTAGATACAACGTGGATAAGCACCCAACCGGCATATGATTGTGAGTAAACCTCGTCAGTTCGTAGAGGTATCCCTCGCTCGTCGAAGCTGTCAGTAGGTCAACAAAACTTGACGTCTTGCATGTGCTGTCTTGCTTTCGCCTGCAACTCAGTTGTTCGCTTGCAGCGCTTAAGCACTCTGATGAGTTAAGATGGGGGTGCAAGAAATCGTCCCAACCATCTGTTTGTTGCTGTTGCTGGTGTTTATGATACTCCCAGATTTCAGTCTGCAGTATCCTTTCTCAATGGGGCTTATGAACAAACCGTACAAAACATTCTGTATGGGGCTTTTTTCTGTTCACCTACGGCTATTTAAATGATTGACGATGTTTTCATTTTGTACCTCCTACCCGTCTTCAGGTTGGCTCATTCCAATTGTTTGTTGCTTCTTGTCGTGATGCTGACTATTGGCTTAGACGGTTCTATTATGAGTCATTGCCCAAACCTACTGCAGATGCTTTTCAAGTTGAGTTTGAGAAGTTGGTCGTGCTAGACTATGTGATCCGGAATACTGGTAAGTCTAACCCGTGTGTTTCACTGTTGCTTTGCTGACTTGATCACCATTTGTTGGCCGCCATAGTTGAGTTCCCAAGACCAACTGAAACTGGTACATACACCGACATTTCGGTTCGAATCATCGGCACCAATTGACAATAGTCTGAACTGTATGTAAGACAGAAGGAATGAATTGAAGAAAATCTAGTGTTGTGTTAGTAAATCCAAAGGACCTCTTAGGTTTAGAAAGGGTACAATGTTGTTTTGACTTGGCTAGTCTCACCTGCTCTGTGGATCAATGCAGTTCAATATGATCAAAAATCACAATCCATCAGGTCTATTGGCGTCAGATTATACCGTGTTCGTTAGCCTGAATTGACGGAACCAATGGAGTGGTTTGTATTTTAGAATGAAGTTTTCTTAAATATATAGGAACATAGACGTTCGGAATTTCGACCTATTTCCTATAGGCCATCAAAATAGCCTTAGATCAACGTTGTGGTGAATGTACTCTGCTACACTATTCCATACTCGTCTTTTGCAAAGGCGACTGTGGTCATCTGATCCACAAGCTTAAGGCTTCCCCTTACTTCACAACGTAAGACTTCGTTATGCCTGACGCCTCACTGGAGCCATAGGAGTAGCCTGCAACTTCCGTGTTTCATTCAACCAGTGATTCCGAAGTATACGCTCGAAAAAGTGAACAGCCTTTCTTCCAGTTCACCATGAACCTGTTCTTTTTCATAAAGCCTATGGTTTGTTGAGCTGACCATGCTCCACAAAAAGCAGACTATGAATCACAGATATGAACACGTGGCTGGCGGCCGCGAAATCGACCCAGCTTTGATCAACATGTCTAGAATTTGATTCCGTTGTTTTTAATCAACAGTGGAGGTGTACACCAATCTAACTTTCTCTTGTCCAGTTCGTGTCAACTATGTAAAACTGAGCACTTTCTGTCTCTCGATTCCTCTTAAACGGACGCGTTTAACCCAACCCGTTACTGGCCAACACGATACAAGCATATCAACTGAACGACAATGAGGTGCAATTATGTAATTCAGTGCCTATGCGAAGAACGTAGCCATATCGACTTCTGGTTGCCCACAGGCAGAGAGATCGTCACATGACTCGGTGTCATTCGATTATCTAATTAGAATTGAAAATTAGCCTACTCGACGACGACCTGAGATAATGGTTCGGTCACAGACGCTTCACGTCCATCCACCTATGCAGTTTGACAAAAATTTGTGGACTCTTGGGAACACACCTCGTAGCCATCGGCACTTTTAGCACATCTATACCTGTCATCTGAAACGATGGCTCATTCAGCTCGGAATATGCATACCTGTACGTGCTTGATCTTGACGCGTCGTATGCTTCACATGATGGATTGTTGTTCAGCCCCACGCGAAAATTGTTCTGCTGAAGCACGAGAAGACACGATCTAATGTTATTTGATGTACGTAGGAAGAGGACACGATAGTGGAGGAAAGGTGGCGATTGAAATAACAGTTTAAAACAACCAATGAAGTACGTCGGTAATCGCTGTGTCTATCACTGAAGAAAACATGTTTTATAACGAGCGCCATAATATTTTGCAATTTTAACTTGGTGTCACTTCGGCCAGCCACTACAAGGACAATTAAGTATCGATTCAAAATCCCTTCCACTTCACTGTTCTAGTTTGTCCTTACATCAATGTACACCTTCCCTGGTTCTCACGGACTTTTTGTCTTTGATTTCCCATTCGAAGCGAATTTGGTTGCTATCACCGAGACTATTGTTCAGACCTGCCAAATATTTTGTGGGTCACGCTTTTTCCAGTCGTATGGATTCCTCATGTTTGCCAATCTGCTCACTGTGGAATGTCACAAGCACACTGATCTAAGTCACCGATCGATAAATTTGTATTTCGTTTCAAGCATTCGTTGAACGACTAAGGTTTGTTAGGATTGTTAGCAAAGCAACAGACACGGTCTACTTATGTGCTTCTTAGGTTAACAATACTATTTCGGATATCTATTGGCTACACAAGTTCATTCTGTTGGTAAGAGACCAACGCAATATTCTAATGTTAAAGAGAATTATTAATGCCAACCTGACCCCAATCGGTTTATGTCGTTTATCAGACTGTAGTCATGTAGCTGTGGTTTAATCCCGATTGCTGACAATATCTAGCCCATGTGACTTTGTATGTCACATGGCAGAAAGTGCCGTTAGTGAAGCTGTCAGCTGTCTGAACCCCTTACGTTGGTTGTGGCTTCCCACTCATCTGTCACGTCCGATGCTGTTCTACTATCGCTGTCTCTTGCAATATCTTGCTGATTTGTAATTTTGGTTGCATCTATCTAGTGGCCTTGTGGCTACCGTAATCTCTGCATTGTCAACCTACCTAATTTTTTTTGCCAGCACTTTTTAACGCTCGTAATCAATTATATGCCTTTGGTCTGTTTATGAATTCCAACAGTCTCGTTGTGTATGCTTGTGCGTGGGTGAGTGGTGTATAGACTTCTGCAACGTAAACCACGTAACATCAATTTTCTACCTCACACAGATCGCGGAAACGACAATTGGCTCATTCGGTATGAGCCGTCTGACTTGAAGGAAGAAGGCAACTCTGTAAGTGAAGGTGTCTACATGTGATTGCATCACTAGTTTTTATACGCTGTTCAACCTTCCTTCAAACACACACAGACTGTTTTTTCCATGTAGTTGGACATTCAGAATGTGAATGTAGAAGGAATGAACAATTAATATGGCTTTGTCGGACTTGGTTTTCTTCCATTATTTAACGTGCTTCATTCCTTAAGCTCTCATCCTTTAGAAAATTATTTGTGACATCCCGACTTCCGCCAGATTTAAACTAGCGGCATAAATCGTATGACCCTATGCAACATGTGATCTACTAGGTCACTGTGCAGGATCAAAAATCTCACATTTCAACTTCATTGTCCCCTCAGATTCAGAAAATCAACCATGGGATTGGCACCCCGACAGTTGATGCTACTATTATGTTTCTTTATATTGCTTTGTGTCACTTATTTGCTTTTGTGTCTATTATTCTGAACTTGTCTTTTGATTGGGCGTGCAGTTCATGACCAAATTAAGCCATGACCTGTATTCGGGTCAATTGCAGTCCATATTCCTTCGATCGTTGGTTCACGTTCACGCTGTAGACTGGTCAACCAAATCGTGATGAACTGGTGGTTCACGTTCGGTAATTTACTGACCCACGGGAGTATGTCCTGATAACATTCCCTATTCTCTAGTCTTTCAAAACTTTTTGCCTTCCACATCAATTATACTTCCATTGAATGTGAGTGTCTTGAATATGTAT
>LOND01028431.1:33269-68367 GCA_014220965.1 Paragonimus kellicotti | reverse complement strand
TAGAAATTTGGAGACATTTGCCACTGAGGTCCCTCGTCAGTCATTACGACCGGAAGCAAAAGTGGAATGCCAGTCTTTTTCATATCACCACGACTCAAATCACTAACGCTTTGCAGCAAAATTGCCTTAGATTCTTTTTTACGGACACACGGGTTTTTTCAACGTATCTGCAATGCAAAACAATTGATTAAGCTTTATTATAATATGTCAGCGTCTGATATGCACATGCTTTCCTCAATAAGCAAACCCGTCTCAAATAACTATCGGCAAGGAGAGATTTACGGGGAACGTGTAAAAACAACCACTGAACTTTTTGTGAGCTATTCCGGACCCATACGCTCTGTAGGCTGTATGTTGCTTAGTTAACAAACTTAGTGTATATAATGAAAAACGGTGCTTGAAATTCATTGAGGCAACTACTTCTACTGCGGTGCTTCTGCTCTGAACACAAAATTGTTCACCTTTATTACAACAAATAATGTACCCGCATCGGTCATTCACGAAACCCTTAACGATCTTCCTTGGCTCGCAAACCTTCAGAGCCATGTACCACTACCCAAGTAGGACAATAAAGTGAATCAAACTGAGGTTTAGCTGAGCCGTTGTTGAACACGTTGATACATGAAACGTGCAACTGGGGACCTCAGGTAGCCAAAAAATGGCAAATTGAATGCAACCAAAATCTACTGGAATCAATCCAACATAAGAGACAGAGTCAGTACTCACCACCGGGAAGAGATCGACAATAAAAACAAGGTTTCAGCGCGTTGGTCTCCGTGTATTGATATCGACTCTGGAAAACAGACTGTATAAAGAAAGCAAGACAAGCTAGCGAGACACGAAATGCGCCGTGATTTTAGCTCCGGGGCGGATATTATGAAACGGATAGCTTGTCTAAAACAAAAGGAGGTCAAAAACCAAAGCAAAAAAAAGCACAATCGAATGCGACTATCAAAAGTGTTATTTCATACGGTCGCTACATTAATCTCCTCCAGAAGGCTAGTAAGTTATACATATGTCTTCATTATCTTAGAGCTAGCGTAAAAAGTGCGTATCATGTCCTTTTTGATCTTTACATTTGGGGGTGATACACACAAATAATGAAAGGGATATAAAATACCAAATGTTGGAGAATGTTGGTTAAGGAAGGCTGCCGCGCTGGTCGGACTCGTTCATTTATATTATTTTGTCTTCGTTGTTTATTTCCTTTGTCGCAGCGGGCTGCCCAACCCTAGAAACTTTGAGAGGAAAAGGGGTGTAAATTTGTCCAGTGCTGTACGATAGGTAACTGGGAGTTGTCTTCTCCACGCATCACGTTCGGATCTTCTGGAAATAGGGGAAACCACAACTGAGTATCCACACGACAGGTGGAAAGAGATAACTCACTGTGCCAACCTATTCGGCTGATTGAAGATAATCTCACAGCCAACGGCTTTACGGACACCGCAACTTCGAGTATTGCTGTCTTTGTTTTCCTCTTCCTCTTGTAATTTTGTCTAAAGGTGATAGGCTCGAGAAAAAAGGGTTAGCATGCGAATAAACCCGGTCCTGCGCAACGCCTTTAGGTTGAGGATCCGGCAACGCGTCAGATAACTGCAAAAGGCGTGAGAGTATAAACAAACGTTTCGTCGTTTCTTTGGTTTACATGGCAAAAAACAAACTAGCTAAAAAATATGGGTAGGCAGACAGTAATAAATTTCATTGATTTTATTTTCAAAATGTCGCTTAGTCGGGATATATCATAACTCAAGGTAGCATACGTTAACAGGTAGACAAAAACGACGAATACGAATGTGTTCATGTTATGCTGAAAAACGTCAAAAAATAAGAAATGCTAGCGTATTCCACAAAACCTGCAATCTTAGGGAGCTCCCCATCAAGACAAATATTCCTGGAAGTAGGAGGAGCAGGGGTTGAGGCTGCGGGAGCGTCGACATCCGTAGCATACTTCGAGGACGGAAAGCTTTTTTTGCTATGCCGCGGAGGCCCTGGCGGTCAGTGCGAACGCCACAGCTGGTTGGTAGAAGTGCGTAACGGTTAATGATTTCTCGGGAGAATAGTCGGATGCAGTCTGTCGCCAAGAAAGCTAACTCGCGTTCGCCTCTGCTGCGTCGCCAGGTGAAAGTTTTCAATCGGTCAATCTTGAAGCGAGGACTACGAAGGGGTCTAACCTGAGATGCCGACAATTCGCAAAATGAATCAACGATGTCTGACTCCTTACGGGATAAAACAGTGAGTACAAGAAGAGTAGCTCTATCGTTTTCACAATGCCAGTCTGAACGATTCAGCACACTCTATAGGCAGACAGTTTTACTGTAGAGAGAGGGATATCAAAAGGAACACCAGGGAATCCACACAGGTACATTATCAAATAGAAACCGCCACGAGAAATACTAAACGACAGATGGAGACGATCCAAATAAGGTAGTCTTCCGAATATTAATGGACGTACAGAAGAAATCCAAGGATAATAACAAAACAAACGACCAACATCAAAGCGAAGTGATAACTGTCTATAACAACCCGGCACCAGCGTTATACATTAACAATCATTGCGCGAGAAGATTATAATACAACGTCGGAATCCAAGCTGATGCCATTTCCACTAAACCAACACGGTTACCTTAGCAGACCTCACAGATTTGTTAGCCAACATCTTTGGAATTTCTGTTGTGTCTATATGCAAACATGCTATGCGTAAGCATGAACGAAGATTAGTCTTAAGAATAGAAAGTTTGCACACAGACTGAAGTCTCTCAGCTATCAAGACAACTCATGGTTTCTCCAAATATACTGTATGATTGTATTTTGATTGGATCAGAAAGAACTACTGCGGTAACTGAAAAGTAAGTTCGATTACTGGGTAATCTACGAGAATTCTGACCACTGAGTAGAGGAAAACATTATGCCCGGTTGCCGTTCGATAACTTACACAATGCGCATGTCATTATCGTTCCAGCGCTTTGTTGGGTGAATGACAGTTGTGTTGTGACCGTTTTGTGTACCAGATGTTTAACGTACATCGCCGTTTCCGTTTCAGCACATTTATGTAGAACAAACAATGCGCGCGAATAACGTTTCCAGATAAACTACAACTTTGTTGACAAGGATGGAATTTTCGTTTATAAGTGACTTATTCTGTCAGCGAACACAAGCGATCAAGTTGACGTGTTTCCACTGAGTATACGTTGCATCTCACGCTTACATCAGATTTTCGGCCGCCTCCAGTTTCCCAGAAGGGTTCGAATTTGATCTTATAGAACTGTAAGGTCTGTATGCTTACCGACGGTTTTTGTGAAACACCGGGCAGCGGTCACTTTCAGCTGCTTCAACGATATTACTTACTACAAGCGTTTCGGCCGCGTTTTCTGTTGGCAGAATTCTGCAGAAACTATTTTCGTCTCGCTCGGTGACAAACAATTCAGTATTGGCGAAGAACATTCTAGAATCGCTAGCAACAAATGGAGCAGCCAGTTGATTTTCTAATACGTAAAGTCTTCTGTATTAAGAGACACAGTGTCGTCACATTGCTTGGTATCATTGGATGATGTTAGTATTCATGGGCATACACTAAAGGAGTACGTAGCGAATTTCGTCTCGGCACTCTAACACTTGTAGGCAGCCGGACTCAGATTGAATCCCAGAAAACATAAACCCCAACATCGGGAAGCAAAGTACGATAGGTATATAATCAATCAAAGTGGCGTCAGTGGTGACCCTACCAATGTTCGCAGGGTTAGAAATATGTCGCCCCCGACTACACCTGAAGAAGTCCACATAGTTGAGATTGGCGGAGTAGTGTGGGCGATTTATGCGCCACTTTGCATAGTTGTCTGCTGCATTACATCTACTAATAGAGAACAATGGGAGTTTACGGCCAGCCGATTGCCGGAACATGCTGGACGCCCTACATAAGTCTGTCACGACAGCACCCATTCTAGGATACCGGAATGTCTCGCCGGATGCAGGAATGGTAATTCTGGAGACGGTCGCTAATGAGTTGGTTATAAGAGCAGCACTATCTCAACAGGGCCCTAGAGAGTCAGAACACGTAATAACTAAAGGAAACAGATGTCTGAGTGAACATGAGTGCAACTGTCGCACAACAAGCAACTAAGTGCTGCCACTGGTGTAATTCACAAAACACTTCCGCCAGTTCTAAGTAAGAAAAAGATATGTCGTTTGAACAGACCACCAAAACCACCAGTCACCAGAGTTGTAGTTTATCTAGAAACGTTATTCGCGCGCATTGTTTGTTCTACATAAATGTGCTGAAACGGAAACGGCGATGTACGTTAAACATCTGGTACACAAAACGGTCACAACACAACTGTCATTCACCCAACAAAGCGCTGGAACGATAATGACATGCGCATTGTGTAAGTTATCGAACGGCAACCGGGCATAATGTTTTCCTCTACTCAAAGTCTCTTATACGAGTCCTTTCGAAGTAGATTCGGGGAACTTCTGACCTTATACGCTTAACTCTTCAATACATAGGTGGTTCCGTTTCCGTCATCAACGTCCCTCACCTGCACAACGGAAACGATGCGTGCAAAAGAATAACCAGCCAACGACTGTCCGCACGTCCAGTGAGTCGTGGTGTTACAGTGCCCTCTGTTGCTCCCACGTATATCGGCGCATCCAATGAAGAGACACACGACGTGTTTATCCTATCGTCAATGGTTGCATTAGAATGTTTGTTTTACCTTAGCCGACTAAAACGCGCTGTAAATTATTTAGTTTCCAGCAAGTTTGCTCTAATTATGCTTGTAGTCTCACTATTTGTCTCCCGAACAATATATATGGTCCACCTATTCGTTGTTCAATTTTTCAGGAGCATCAGGAGGAAGAACTTGTTTATGTTAATACATCCGTCCTCCCGGTCGCAACCAATACCCTTTCACCACGCGGTCGTAATAATCCTTCTAATAGTTTTAGGCAGTTGATAGTTACTCTCTGGCCAGGTGCTAAGTTTTCATCAGATCTTATTGCAGTTGCACTACCCAATCCGTCAATGACAATAGATCGTTAGCTGCGTATGGAGTGGTCAAATCCTTCGGCAATCTGTACTATCTTGTTAACATGTAGTACGGAGAATGTGGCGTAGACCTGCGTACTAACGCTCGGTGCGCCATGGAACATCCTGGGGGTACTCATTCACGTTCTGGTGTACTGTCGCGGTCTTTGGCCACCTTCAGGACACCCTTCACTTGACGGCTAATCCGCTGTATCTGTCGACTTTCTCGCCGACGGTAAACTGTTGTGGCTATCGTGCTAATTTTGGATAGTTGACAAACTTCTGATACGATAGAATTCGCGAAATTCGATCCTCGATCAGAGTTCCGTGGCACCTCAATGCACAATCCATTTGTAAAATAAGGCCGGGGCCTTATTTGTCGCATCCATGATGAGAATGAGCAAGACTTCATACCATTTTGCGAAAATGTCCACTGTCAACAGGTTGTATCGATTTGTGCGCGATGTTTCCGGTACAGTGCCAATGGTATCCAAGTCCGCCTTTGCGTTATGGTATCCCCCGGTATATGATTCAATCGGAGCGCGACGAGCCGTGTAGGGATTTTTCATCTGGACACATCCCGCGCAGTGTTTACAGGAATTGATATCTCGCCGCTTTTATGAACACCGTAACCTTTGTTTTATATCATCTGTGTAATACTATCAGGCATATTCCAACATCTAATGTAGTCTTGTCAGGGTGTCTCGCACGGTGTAATGTGGGACCACTATCCACCGGTAGTGGTAGTGCAGTATTACATCCCAAATTAATGGATGCGACAACACGGGCTATACACAATGTGCTTCCTACCCTGCTGTATCGGGCATTATATACTGAGGCCACCAACAATTGGGTGAAACCACGTGGTGGTCAAGCGACAACGTGGTCACGAAATATGAAGACCCTGACTGCTCCACTGAGTAAAGTGGGTAGGTGTCGCCTGCCTGGATGGGGTCCTCGTGATCACTCAAACCGCTGGTTAGAGACGCTATCCGAGATGGCGGCGTGTCGCAGTCAATGGCGTACCTGCATCCATACCATTTCTAGTTCTTAGTTCTTTTATTAATTTTCAACCTTCTTAGTAACGTTTTCTTCTAGGATATTCCACGTCACTGTTGAGGTGAGCGGCAGCCCGAGCCACAGTACCTTTTGGTCAGGCTCATGGCTGTTATGATGATGATGATGATGATGATGCTGACGTTATATAACCGTGTTACGGACGGTCGGACGAAAGTGACGAAATGTCAGCAGATATGGAGAGCAGAACATCCAATGGTCAGAAAATTTGGCTTTATTTGTTTCACAGTGAAAGTGTGAAAGCCGAAAGGGCTAACATAAGGTGTAAATAAAAAGCATGACAATGTGTACGTGTGGAGCGTAAATACAAAAAGAAGCGCGGAAAGTTGGTCATACGTCACACCCTTAATTAGCCTTTTTGCCTCCTGTTATATTCATTTGCAAATCGGTTTTAATTCCGGATCGGCAATCTCAGGGCTTTTCAACCATCTGAGTCTACTAACTGAAATGACGTCGTTGCCAAATGAACAGAGTCGATATACCTTTTTAGTTTCCTAATCCGCCGGAAGAGTTTCCTTTGTTCCTAACAGCAACCGCATGTGATTTGTATCCCCTCTAGTGGCTAGTCAAATTAGTTGTAGGGTTCCTTCCTGACGACAGCATGTACAAGGTATATGGAAGATATGATGCTGCGTGATGTATCCAAAGGATCTATATTGGGATTATCTTTTTTTTGCTGTTCCTCAACGTCCTTACTCAGAACACTGACAATATAGTTCGCCGACTATTTTCATTTAATCTTCTTTAACCCGTATAGGTTACTTATATAATAACCCTATGGAATTATTAATGAGGCGACGAAATAGGCCACGTTAAACATATCACATCATTTGTTATTGGTTGGCCCGTTTGCTGCCTTAGCCACTGTCTGTCATCCGTAGCCAGCCAGTTTGTCCTGCCATGCAGGAATCTAAAATAGATTAGGGTGACACAAGTAAAACAGCGCCCTGTAACCTAACTTTCTGAAATTGGCTTGGATGTTATAACGCGGTGCCTGTCCTTCTGAACCACACTTCCATGAGACATTCCCGTTTACCACTACGTTGACCATGCTACTGACCTTATATTAAGCTTGGTTGGGCTATTATGTCCAAAGACTTATTTTTACTCGCTTGTGGGTAATGCTCAGATTGCACGATTGCTTCCAATCGGGACGTAGTAACAGTCCCACTAACTCCAGTTGGTGACCACACGGATAGAATTTCTGTCCAAGTTGAACTGACGGAATTCGTTAACTCGCTGAGTAGTAGTTTGATCTCTGATGAGCACCGATGGATTTAGTTCGTGCAGATTAATCATGTAAGTCCGGTTTTCACAAGAACTTGCACTGTCGATGAGTCCTAGCAAAAATGACTTTTGTGAGTAGTGCTTCTTTTCGAAAAGAGTTGACTGAATGCTGATGAGAATACAGCAGCTGAAATCGGTTGTGAGTGTCACTCAACTTACATATACCAAACCCCCTACTATTCACCAGTAATATAACAATATAATGCAAAATTGTGTATTTTTGCGAAACAACGTAGATTATAAAAGACGTCGGTTGCAAAATTATCGCCATTATAAACAATAATACGTTACTAGTTACCTCTTACGCTTAAGTGTCACGCAACTATGAAAAAGAGGGCAGACCCTAGCTAGGAAAAACGGGGGAAGGAGGGGACCTAACTACTGAAATCAAATACTTCTGTATTCAACTATTCAAAATCGAGGTATTCACATCTTGAAAGCAAACAACCGAACTATAAGTGAAGTTAAGGCGTCATGGCTAAAGTTGCCTCTCGTCACTATGTTCACTTACTTCACAGACAGTTCGCCCAAAGAACGACAACTTTCACATTACATCGCATCCACAGTCTCCAGCCACTGAATATGAGTCGGAAGAGTCTCAGCTCGGATAACGAACCCGACCTACACTGGCCAACACCTTTGTAAAAACTTCAATTCGCTTCTTCAGGTCATTATCTGTCCGCTTTGCACATTACGCCAATCGGCTCCTTTCAGTTTTCACTCAGATTTTTGTTATCTTTGCACAAACGACCTGGAAGTTGTGGGTAATCCAGATTAACGTCTTGGAAACTAACTTCATTCCTCTATGCTAGTCATCATTTGTCCACCTCGCATCTTGCGCCATTCGGTCGTTACGTTTACAAAAAGTGGTCCGTGTGATAGACGGCTAACTTCAATCCTTAGTACATGGCCTAGTCATCTAAGTTTGTATAAATGTGAGAATCCAACAAACGCACTAGCTTTCCCTTAACAACCTAATACCCGTTTTTCAACCACTTCGCCGATTACTAGTTAACGCCACCCGATGTGAGCGGTCGAACGTAGATATCAGTTGTCGAATATCTGATGATAGTTCACGTTTTCTATCCTGGTCAATCGAATTTCGGAGCCCTCAACTAATACAGTCTTCACAGTCTCCTTGCATTTGTGAACCTTAGACTTCAAAGATATTCCCCTCCGTCACCGAAGATATCGTCGTAGCCTTGGAAACACGTGCTTCTGTTTCATTCTCCATGCTTCAAACGTCGCTGGTACAACTTCCCCAATTCACAAACAGGTCAACAACTCCCATAACTTCATTGATCTTCTCTAAATCTACGCAATCACAACAGTTCTGTCGAAGGCTTTTACACTTAGAGGTTGCAAGTTACACTCCAAAATATTTAGCAAAGCGCAAAACAGTGTCGAGCATTGCCTGTGTTGCATGAAAGTTGCCAAACAGCAACATCTTATAGTCAGCATAATCAAGATCACCCAGTCTTTCACGAGGTAGGAGGTCCACGTTCGCATCTCACAGATACGGCATACACTCCCGCATTATTTCGTCTATGACAAAATTAAACCGAAACGTTTGAAGTGGAAAGTCTTCGCCTATGTCGTCCTTGGTGCTGAAATTGTTAGATAATCCACTGGTAATCCAAACCTGAGCGGAAGTATGGGAATAAAGCATCAACCGTATGTTCAAATGCTTTTTCGGCACATCCATGCGCTTACTCGACTCCAGAAGTGTAGGCTGATTTACTGAGTCGAATGCTCTTGGGCTATCGCGAGAACGAGGTTTTTTGACCGACAGTATGTGTGACGGTGTTCCCGAATGGTGAAAGTGTGGTCAATGCGTTTTGGTTCTGGACGAGACCCCGCCTATTCTTCTTTGATGTCTGCCTCCTGAGCTCCACCAGGCCGATGAACTATAATGGACACCAGAACCCTGGCTATGACCGATGTTAGTCTAATCCTCCTATGAATTTTACGAGCCCCTCATCTCCAGGATGTGGAAATTGATGTGTATAAGAGACAGGCACTAAGGAGTCTTCTTTGCTGTCAACACAAGTTTAAACAGCCGAGTCAAGTTTCCTATCAATACCTCCCCACTTACCCCAAATAATGCCGGTGCAAAGCAACTGGGGCAAACAGCCCTACTGTGTTCTGGAGACGAGGTACACCAGGAGAACTCACATTTGGTTGACGGTTGTAAATTTGGCAACCAAGGAAGTTTGTGGCGATAGCTGCATAAAATCGGAAGCCTAGCTAAAGTGTCCTCTTCCCAGTGGCCCTATCTTCCACATTTATTATGAATGAGTGTGTTGTCCTCCTCGCCGATTGATTTACCAGCAGACGGATGTTGTGGACAATTAGTACGGATAAATTCGGACAGTCTACTAATGTTCCCTAAAACAAAATCCCTTTAATTTCATTTTTTTCTCAGTTAGCCGGACCCCACGATAGAAGATCGGGCTACGCTTGTACTTCTTATGGACAATTCTCCTTAACTTGCCTTATGAATTGCCATGTGGGATGTCCTGTCTGACATCTAACAGGAATATGGGCTTCTCTAAGATCCAGTGTTTGTTAAACTCATGATCTACGATGTTGAATGCTGTAGTACCTGTTTCATGAAAGATCAGTAAGGTTTTTGGCCCTACCACTTTTGGGCTACTTGAGGTTGGAGCTGATAAGCTTGCATTCTGGGCCACTTAATACTTACAACTTACCTTTAGCTTGACCAGTTTGTTGACAGCCAGTCATCGTGATCGGTAGGATCGTTGTCTAACGAAAGCAGGAACAAAGTGACAATGTACCAACGCATGTCTTGAAGGGGGCTCCGTCATCTTTGGCCAACTGTTATGTGGTCCATTTGAGACCAGGTCTGATTCGAACACAAACAGCTCCGGGTAAACCAATGACGTGCACGCTATCCAAGTTAAGCGCTGGCTGATGACCACCTGTGCTCCGCACACAGTTTCAACAGGTGCCCAGCATTATCCGAGCAATATGGATCTAACCCAATCTAGAACGTGGCTTCACATCAACAAGTCGATCAATTTGAGCGCTCCTATCTACGGTCAAAATGAGTATCAGAGCTGTGTGTCAACTTGAGTAGCGCAGCCAAATCGGAATGAAAGGTGATGTTACAGGCTGTCAGTTGGGACGTAAGTACGCACAATGAAATGATCTCTGCAGGTTTCACACCTGGTGCTGCTCTTAACAGAACCTGTCAGCTGAACCTCATCAGGTCTACTGCTAACGAGAATACGGTCTGCCATTATTGCATCTGCTGTACTCAGGACTGTATCGAGTTCGACCCGAGCGGTTGCGGCGGCCACGAGGTCACCCGAGGTGTACAACCAACATCGTGTAGAAGAATGCTTATGTCGTCAGTACAATACGATTTGGTTAGTCTTTAAGTGCAGTTCACGTCGACTTTCAGTAAATCCATCGTTCGGGCAAAGGCAGCCCGTTGACTTACCTATTTCAGAATGGGCGTGGAAAACACCCTTATCAACTTGTATTCCAGGCCTAAGAAAGGGACGATGGAAACCGGTTTCTGGGTGGTGAGTGATGGGACTTAAATAGACAGATTTTCTGGTGTGTGATCTGCCGAATAATGACTAAAATTGAGGATCGGGATTGACCCGATCCATTCGTGTAGAAGATGCGCACAAGAGCTCCGTATTTTATCACCGTTGTGTCCACCGGTCTGTCTATATCAAATGGGCTGGTTACCGGATCAAATGGACGCTTCGTTGGTACGCGTTTTTGAAATCTACATCCGATAGCCTATGTAGTGAAATTACAGACTGTGCTAGTTGAATCATATACCCATGAACCGACGGTGCGCCTGTCGCACTGCACGCTGTTCATTGTTGCCACTAGAGAGACCACAAAGCAGTCAGACGGTAGCGTGGTCACGGGTTATGAAAGCCTTGACCCCATGCAGAACAAGACTTGTGAGTGCCGTTTGCTGTCGTTCACTACGAGCCAGCGAATACAGTATGTAATCAGCAGTGTTGTGTGTAATAATTGATGTATGTGGACTGAGGTACTGCTAGGACGTTCAATTCTAGAGAAGAGTCCGAGTTGAGCTAAAAATCAAAGCCTTTGGCTCAAAAACCTGTACCACAGGGCAGCAAGTGGATGACAGTGTACCAGAATTCGTATTAATTTTTCCAGATGAACTTACCAGCCTTCTTCCAGTCTTTAGCCTGGAGGGTCAGGAAAATATAACTCTCCACACTCTTGCCTGTCTAGTACCAGTGACTCTGTTGATGTGATCATCACGTTGTCCACTTTAGCCCAATAAGTCATCAAGATGCGCAAACTGTCACATCGCAACAACGTCCAACTTTGTGACAGCATCTGATTAACCGGCAGTAAAAATATCGTACCAAGCACCTCTCTTGCAATACGATAGCCCTGCAAGCCAAGTGTAAAAACCCGATCATGTATGTGGTACAAATGTTCTCTCAGTAAGTGCTTGTACGTAACCTTCCGGAAAATTTGTATAAAAATCTGGCAGAAAGTTCAACCTCCGACTTTCAACCATGGAAAGAGATATGTGGGTCACATTAATAAATTTGGACTGTGTTATACACTTGTTATCTGTACTTATTTCCTGGAGCACGGGAGGAACTAAAATTTATAGGGAGACCTCTCAACAATGCAACTGAGGTTGAGTCTCACACTAAGCTCTTCCCATTACGCTTGACAGAACCGGACCCAGTGAGAATTAAGTATGAAGTACACCGGATATTAGGTTAGCTGAACATGATGCGGTAGCACGCTTTTTAGGGATGAGAATGACTGTTGACATCTATCACTTACGAGGCACTCCTTTAGTTTCCCATATGTGACAAGGGGTTGTGATGTGCCCAAGGGATCACCTGTCAACGTCGTGTTTAAAAAAATACACTTCGGCTTCCGCCAGATAATTGCTTGGAATGTCGTAACTAAAAATATTAACTTCAGTATCTATCACTTCGTAAACTAAACAGTGCCACTTAAACTCCCCTGTAATGTGTCCAGCTCACCTCCTGGAATTGCGTGTCATCTCTTTCACCGATGGTTTCACATAAATGTCAACAGCCGGCGCGACGACGAATAATAAAAAAAACAACGTGGCCTTTTTCTGCATAATCGTTTCTTTCGTATCTGTTTAGATTGCGCGGTCACTTGATCCTCTAGGCTCTTAAGCATGCATTTTGTAAGTTTCGTTTCAGTTCACGACGGCCATTGTCGTGTTCGTAGCTAGGGAGGTTTATTCCATTTTTGCTCATAAACCCTGGCGAATCGGAAGAATCTACTCCTGCTGTTTCCGTAGTCCTTTTCTTCGGTACAGTCGACGTCGCACTCGATCTGCTTGGCACTTAAAATTCCCGTCCAGTGCTCGTTTTGATCATTCTGCTGCTACGACATGGAAAATTTGACTGTAAATACTGTTGAATAAGTGGTTAGTGAGGCTTCGTCATTAGAATTCTGTCCGATTATTCTGTATAATCGCGCTCGTTCCCTTGGAAAACGATAAAAGGCGTAATGAAAACTACCAACAACGTGGTGAGAGTTAAATTAGTCACTCTACCACAGACGGTTGTCTTTAACGGAGTGACACTGTTCGTGGTTGACAGCCACCTTACATCAGTGGTTGTGTTGCAAATGGCGGATTCTATGATACATTACTGTCTGTTACGGTGAATTATGTATAACGTCGATGGGAACTGCACAATCGCGACAGTAGATCACATGCAAAACTGCACCCGAACGTCCAATATTCTATCTACCGCTCCCATCTTGGAACGAGACAACTGAGCTGCATGTTCATATCGCCAATAATTATAATTACGTATGAGCCTTCAGTCCGCCTCAGAAGATCAAGTGGGACGTTATCGAAAACAACAACATTTGTACCATTTTCTGTCGTGTTATATGCGGATGCGGCAAACACAATGTCTTTATGATTTGTGTCGTCAGACTTCGATTGAGGTGTTGTGTCTGACGGTGCGTAGACGTCCATTCACTGGGGTCCGGTTGAGCAGCCTTGCTTCTGCCTTGAAGTTCGTTGGAACAGTCTAACAGACCAACGCCAAGTCATTTCTCACTGTTGTAAACCGAACGACAATGAAAACCCAAACTCAGCGCGTTAACTCCTGTATATTGATATCGACCATGTAATGTGGGGTGTACAGACAGAGCACGTCGAACAAGCGAGGCACGGAACGAGTTGTGATATCAGCCTCAGGACGGATATTACAAATTGACAGCTTGACTAGAACAAAGGTAGTTAAAAGGCCAGTCATCCAAAATGTACAATGGAATGCTACTATCAAAAAGATTTAAGTCGCTACATAGCTATCTCCCAGAAACCTAGTAAGAATTACACATGCCTTCGTTATTCCGGACAGAGAGAAGGGAAAAAATCATGTTTTTTCTGATTACACTCACAGGGTGATATACATGACTGAATAGATATCAAGGATATGGGGCAGGGAATGTCACAGTTCGAAGGAGAATCGGTCGATAATGTTTGCTGTGCTGACGAGATTCTTTTATTTAAATTGTTTATTCTTCGGTGCATATCTTTCCTTTCGCAGCAGGATGCCAAACCCCAAAAACTTCTTACAGAAAAGGGGAGGTAGGTTTTTCCAGTGCTCTGCGATAAGTAGCTGGAAATTTTCTGCCCACGCGCCATGTTTAGATCGTCTGGAGATGAGAAGAACCACAGTGAAGTACTCGCATGACAGACAAGAAAAAATAATACACCGTGTCAGCATATCCGTTTGGCTGATAATTTACCAGCCGAACACTCCACGGACACTGCATACGCTTAGCATTTCTTTCTTAGCTTTTCTGTTTTTGTGATCCTATCTGAATGTGATGGACTCAAGAAAGCAAACAGTTAGCATGCGAATACACCTTGACATGAGCAATGCCGTTCGGGATACGGACCAGGGAATGTATGAAATAATTGCGAAAGGCAAGTAAAAACTAATGCTTTTACTTTATCTTGTCAAAATATCGAATAACTCAGAAAAAAGGGGAGGTAGATATACGGCAGTACTTTTTTTATTATTAGAAATCGCTAGTTACATACATACAGTAACTCAAAAAAGCATGAATTGGTGGGTGAACAAAAAGACGGGTAAAACTTTGCGTATATGTTGTATTGAAAACGTCATTTCCAAAAGTAAGAAACGTTAACATACTCCGCAAAACGTACGGGCTTGCGAAGCTCCCTACCAAGACGATTATGCCTAGAGGTAGAGGGAGCAAGAGTTGGGGTTGGGGGAGTATCGACAACCGCAGCGGGTTCCGGGGACGGAACAATTTTTGTCGCTAGCGCGGTTCTAGACGAGAAACGCCACTTGCCTACAGAGAGCTTGCCATCGTTGATTCACTCATGAATGTTAGTTTCAGCCGGTCGACAGAAATTACCTCGCGTTTGCCGTTGCAGCTAACAGTGAAGGTTTTCGTGTCTCTTGCGAGGACACGATAATGGCCACTGTACGGGGTTTGCAGTGGTTAACGCAGACCATCCGCAAGTACAGAGACATGAGTACAAGAGGACAGCTTGGTGTGCACATGCACATTTAGTTATTGCTCTGTAAGCTGCACAGGGCGTAGTTTTCGCACATGATGCGCCAGACGTGGCGTATAGCTACCTTAGGTATATGGTGCTGAAGGTGCGGGTGAGACGAGTTTATCTGATAATGTAAGTGTACAACCAGAACGCGCACAGCGTAAGGGTTGTTTATTCGGAAAACCGACACAAGTTGTGCGCTTCAACACGGCAACAAACTAACACACTCATTTGCCCATAGCGTTGATCCATGGACGTCACGGTTGCAACGGTTGCCAATGCTCAGTTCCTGTATGCACAGATAACCATTTCATGCGAAACTGCACTTCAGTGTTTCTTCTTGTATTCCCCCTTCGCTTACCTTAATATCCGAATACATGCTCATGCCTCACTACTGAATAGTAATGTGAGTAACGTAATACGACCGTTCTTCCTCACTACACTAGTTCAGTTGCAGTAGCGTTTAAATCCTCCTTAACCGTTTCTTGTGAGCCTGTAGTTAATAACGTCGGTGCCTGTTTCCAGGACGAATTAGTATGCGCGCCAAGGGCAGCTTCTAGCTGACGATGAAAACGCTCAACCGTCTAATTTGCTGCTGGATGATAAATCGCACTGTGAATGCGCTTGTATCCTAAAGTATTTTAGAGAGCGAAATGTCTTTCAAAATGTGATCCTTGATCTCCGTTCACAACTGTTAGACAACCAAATTGTGTTATCCAACTTTCCAGGAAGTTGCTGGTCACCGTTGCCGATAAGTAGTTAGATAGCAGTATGGCTTGTAGGCCATCTTGTGAAACGGTCAACACACGTCAACAGATAAATAGAGCCATTCGAGGGTGGTAAGGGGCCCACCAGATCGACGTGCACATGATGAAACCGTGCGTCTGACAAAGGAATAGTATCAAACAGGCTGTTTGCATGACGGTGGACTTTGGAACGCTGGCATTGGAGACAAGAACGACTCCAATTGCGGACATCGTGGTTTACCTTAGGCCATACGAAACGTTCAGTGACAAGTTTAACTGAAGCGCGTATGCCAGGATGAGACAGGTTGTGCAGTGTATTAAACACTGTGCGGCGGAAAGAGGCAGGCACTACAGGGCGAGGTTGTGCCACTTGAAAGTGTCGCAGAGGATTGCCTTCTCTGATGATATCAGAAGTACGCGATGAATTGTTAAAGAGCTCTTTTGTCGAAGATGTTCAATCTCAGGATCAGTGGCTTGTGCGGCAGCCATGGCTGTCAAATCAATGTCATTGTTAACAGATGTTGTGAGATTATGAACGTGTGAAAGGGCGTCTGCAACAAGGTTTTCAGTATCTGAATCATGTCGTCTGTCAGTCCTAAACTGAAAGATATAGTCCAGTTGCCAATTTTCCCTGGAGAACGACTGTTGGATGAAGCCTTCGGAGAATAGACTGACGGTTTATGATCAGTGTAAACCCTGAGGATCCTGTTTTTCACCGAATGACGGAAGTGGCGAATGCCTACCTAGATTGCTGGTAACTCTCTACCAAACGTGCTGTAGCGGGATTCCGCGGATTGTAAAAGTTTGGTGACAAAAACCAAAGGTTGTTAGTGCTTTCTAACGGACTGCTTTAACACGGCAACTATAGCTCTGTCATGAGCGTCTGTTTCAATTGACAGCGATGTTTTCGGTGCAGACTAAGTAAGGATAGCTTGGAAGATGACCGCATCCTTGAGCTCAACGAACGCAGTGCGCGCAGCCTCGGTGAACTGGAATTTGCGTTCACCTCCACGGAGGAGATCGGTCATTGGCTGCATTATATGAGCACAACATATGAAACACCTGTTGTAGTTGATCAGATCGCTGAAACGGCAAAGTTGCTTAAAGAAGGTTGGCTTGGGGAATTCACTGATGGTTTCGAAGTTATCCATCAGTGCGATGACTCCGTGTTCTAAGATCTCGTGACCCAGAAACTCTATCGTGGTCGCACTTGGTAAAATTAACTGTGACAACATTTTGGGTCAAACGTTCCAGTAGGGTGCGAAGATGCGTAAGGTGTTCCTCTTGTGAAGAGCTAGCAACTAAAATATCATCCAGATAGGGGTAAACAAAGTCCAAACCGCGAGTCACTTCATGAATGAAGCGTTGAAAAGTTTGAGCTGCGTTGCTCAAACCAAATGGCATTCGAAGAAACTCGAAAAGGCCAAAAGGGGTGATAACTGCGGTTTGGGTATATCTTCTTTGGCTACCGGGATCTGGTGATAAGCGCGTACCAAATCTATCTTGCTAAATATGCTTTTTCCATGTAAGCAAGTAGTTAAATCCTGCATATGCGGGATTGGGTACTTGTCAGGGACGGTTGCTTTGTTGAGCCCGCGGTAATCACCGCATGGGCGCCAATCACTGGATTTTCTAGGGACTAAATGCAAGAGTGAAGTCTATGGTACTCTCGGAAGGGCGTATTATCCCGAGTTCAAGCATGTGCTCGAACTCTGCCCTGGCGAGTTTAAGTTTGTCGGGAGCCAACCGGCGAGGTCGTGCGGAGACGGGGGGTCCCTTAGTGCGGATGTGATGAGTGACACTAGAGGTCACTGTTGGGATATCGTTCGATGTACGAACGAGCTGTAGAAATTCAGTGAAAAAACTCCAAATTGCCTGAAGGTGGCGAGCTGGGTATATATGGGTGTTATGGCTACAACTGTTTCGTGTGTGTCGAGTTTGCTCAGCCTAGTGCGTCTCGTATCGACCAGCAGGTCGAAATGCCGGAGAAAATCGATGTCGATTATGGCGAAAGATACCGCGGCAATGTAAACACCCAGCGGAATGTCCGCCGGAGGCTTACATTGGAGATTAAAAATGCTGCTCGTAAGTGGTTATAGGAGTTCCATTTGCAGCACGGAGCTGTGGGCTGCATGGATTCGGCACCTCGTCTTTTGTGGACGGAAACACGCTAACCTGCGCCCCGGTATCAACCAGGAACATGCTTCCGGTTTTTACATCCCGAATAAAAATGAGGTTACAAGGATAGTCACGGCGGCCAACATTGTTTGCCGTCAAAGGTCGGCTGTTAGGTTCGCATGGCCCTGATGATGCGTAGGTGCAGGGTTTGATGCAACGTATGGCTCGGTTACCAAAACGTTCATGGTACCAACAACAGTTTTTGATTGCGGTATGTCGCCTGGGTGATGTAATCGATCGATAACCTGAGGAACGGCTTGAAGAAATTTTGTTCAAATCATGTCGCAAAGCTGTGATTTCTGCTTTTAGAGCCTCAATGCCTGTTGGACCACGTTTTGAGGTAAGCTAAACTGTTGATATCGCGCATGGCTATTGTAAGATGTGGAATTGGATGTGGCACACTCATGCAATCAAATAATGGTTGAAGACGCTCCACGTTGATCAACGATTTTCACTGTGCTGGCAAGAGTTTGTGAACAAACGGCAGAAACGACTGCTTGCGATGCCCCCGACAATCATTTCACTCAGCGTTCCCGGAAGAGAGATTCGTCCATGTGCTAGTTTCCGAGGCGTCGTTGCATCTCTGTTAGAATGTATGCAGGACGTTTATCGCCTAGATTTTGATCGTGTAAAAGTTGTCGTAGCCGAGTCGTTTCATGAGATGTGACTCGATTAGTAACTGCTTTTTTCATGCCTTCATACTTATGCTCTACCGATTGGTTTACTATAACTGCGAAGTCGCACGGTGACTTCACTCGGAAGCCTGGCTAACAACTGACAGAATCTTGTTTGATCAGACAAAATCCCGTTGTTGAAAAATTCTGCTTCTAAGTAAACAAACCAAAGAAGAGGGTCCATTTCCAAAAACGGAGGAACCACCGGAGCATTGTCAGCAATGGAGGGGTAATCAATGTGCTGAGATAAAGTTTCAGACATTGAGTATTGATTTCATGGTTACGACCTACTAGAGACTAGTATTTGCACCGAATTGAAAAATATGTGGGTGATTGTATCATGAAGGTATCCACGACCACGGAAAAAACTGCCAACGCGTATGTCAAGAAACAATACATATGCACAGGAACGAACTCACCACGCACAAGCGACGACTGTAACGGAACGTACAAATCCAATAACTGTTGAGACAGTCTAACAGAACAACGCCAAGTCATTTCTCACTGTTGTAAACCGAACGACAATGAAAACCCAAACTCAGCGCGTTAACTCCTGTATATTGATATCGACCATGTAATGTGGGGTGTACAGACAGAGCACGTCGAACAAGCGAGGCACGGAACGAGTTGTGATATCAGCCTCAGGACGGATATTACAAATTACAGCTTGACTAGAACAAAGGTAGTTAAAAGGCCAGTCATCCAAAATGTACAATGGAATGCGACTATCGAAAATATTGTTTACTGTATTCTCTACAAGCTCAACACGATTCTCAGTCTCACGTGGCCGAGGAATTCGTTTTCGCTGTCATCAGGGACCCTGAAAAGGAACCACTGTTGTATACTAGTGTCCTGCGCAAGCTTCGAGTCAATGATAGCAACTGGTTTGTTATTCTTGCCTCCGGAACACAACACACGTTTATTTCCAGATTCGAAAGAGCACTTGCGCGTCGACTTTTTGGTGTATTTGTCGGAACATATGGACAACAAAACTATTAATTAGTTATATTAGCTTGAATGTATGAAATTTTAAGGCAGAATAGAAGGAAGTTAAACCGGGTTGACCTTTCAGTCGGAACAACGACGAATTCGATTGCTTGTGCCGCGGAAAAGGTTTGGCTTGGGGTGCTCGTCCGGGTCTCTGGCTTTGCAATCTGATCCATGAAAAAGCAGGAACTAGTATTTCCGTGAGAGATTCTGTCCACAGCAACTTACTCAAGACTAACTCATTTGGTAGTAAGTAGCTAGCCCGATTA
The DNA here is from genome assembly GCA_014220965.1 of Paragonimus kellicotti. Taxonomy (NCBI): domain Eukaryota; kingdom Metazoa; phylum Platyhelminthes; class Trematoda; order Plagiorchiida; family Troglotrematidae; genus Paragonimus; species Paragonimus kellicotti. The sequence continues at coordinate 48,559 of LOND01028431.1, read as the reverse complement.
AAAGACGCAGCACATGAAGTGACGTTTGATTCCCGTGATTACTTTGCACTGCAGTTCCATTCTAAACTATATCAAACTTCTAGGATTTACTGTAGCTAGCTTAACCGTGTTGAGTGGTAGGTCACTGGTTACGTTCAGTCGTTGGATGTATGGAGTGTTCTTTGTTTGAAATTGCCTTTTCCTTCTTCATTGTGCAGAAGTCACTAGTGGAACTACCTTAAAACCGCTATTTCTGCGTATTCACAATAACATGACGGTGCAGCTAAGCGCTACTACGCCGTCAGTAATGCGGCGTTCAACCTTACGAACGTAACTATCTTTTCTCTGCTGCTCACTTTTGGCATATCTATCTAGTTATGTCTGAAAGAGTCGACATCCTAGTCAATAGAGCCTTCTGGATCAACTCGGCACAAAAAGCGGACCACTGCTTCAGTGTAGCTGTAAAATTTACGTTACCATCATCCAACAGCCGCAAACGCTTCCCTCTCTGAAGCCCTACATGCCGCAGTTTCCTCCTTCGGTAGTGTGTTCATTACAGGCCATTGTGTTTGTCTCCTGGCAGTAAGTTTTATCCTTTCAATTAAAGTAAGTGCAGAATTCTAGGTGACTATTTGGGTTATTTACTAGCCATACCCAAGAAACCGTCTTGTGGCGAAACGGGCACTGTCCATCTCTGCTCGATCTAGTGCTCGTCAACAAGCTGATCCTTAGCGACGCTGTGCATGTGCTGAGCTTTATGGGCCATAATAACTATGTTGTATTTTTTACCCGTTTTATATGCGAGGCGCAATTCGTCCGGTTAACCGTACCTTCAACTCCCTTGAACAGTCGAATTGTACGAGAAATTAAACAACTAGTAAGGCGGCTCTTTTAAGTCCAAACGTCGGGCATGCACAAGACTCAGCACTCAATGCAGGTTTCAGTTCTACGTTCTTTATTTTCAAAATTATGAATTTACTCCCCACCCGGCAATAGGGCACAGTTCGAGAGCAGACAGTAAAATTTTTTCGAGATTGATGATACGGGGTAAGCATAGCACTTTGAATTTGATGCACTCAACTAGTTGGACACAATGAAAGAACCTTTGAGCTTCAGTATTTCAGTAACTGGAGAAGCGAATTAAGGTTAATCTGCCGGTTCGTCTGTTTGCGCACACGTGCCGGAGATCGTATCCCACATATTCACCCCTGAATAAAAAATGGTCAGTCATTTTGCCGCTCATATGCCTATAAACTGGTGGAACGAAGGAATAATCCGGGTCAGTTAGTATTGTTGTTCAACCCGGAAAATCCCAGATCTGTCGCCCGCGATGCACTTTTATGTGTGTGCATTCCGATCCAAATTTACTGTCCAGAAGGCCTTTGCTGCACACCACTGACTCTCTGGTTAGTCGGTTTTCACACAGGTCCGTTGTATTTTCCTCTCACCCCTCGACTGAACTCTACATCCCAAGTAACGTGCACAGTGGGACGAATAAAATGTTGAGATTTCAGCATGGCTTCGTAACTCAGCTGCATTTGGACACGCTGTTTATGTCCCTGGTTCAAAGCCACTCTAATGTGAGTTCGTCCGGAAGAAAATAGTACTTTCAGCGTGAAACAAATTCGATTCCAGCAAATGGCTGTATCGGTCGGTCAGAGTATTGTCATGTCGAAATATCCGGCCGTTCTGTTGTTAAACTCTCGTAACTGTAATCATTGACAATGTGAGTTGGAAGGATCGACTCGTCATTTCCAGCTGCCAAGATAGTATCTCATATGGGGATTGAATTGTCACTGCTTTGCATTATGGAACTGTTTATGCGACCGTTAAATTCCTCCTCCCTGAGCCTCTCTATGCGTATTCCTTCATATGATTTCCTGTGACAGAATCTTGACTCATTAGTCCACTTTTCATATTCCAGTCGATAGCTTAATGTTGGTCTTTGCCGAACTTAGTCGAATTGCGCTGAGCCAAGGGTGATGACGACTGGTTGAATTAACGGTCTTTAGCAAAGGGCACGTAATCAACCGGTGTTGAGAAATAGACAGCAATACCACTTGTAGCCTGCTTTACTTATTTTGAATGCCTAGATATTCAGATCGCGTACATACGAAAATTCACCAGGCTCTTTTCATATCATGTCCGAGCTGGCTAACCGATGCTACCTGTTCCCGTTCATTTTTGTTCCGCGGCGTAGTTAAGTCATTCGTCCGTAAACTGCAATGAGTCTATCCAGATTTCATTGTGACTCGATCAACTATTCATTGTAGTAATGATGAAGAATATTTTAGTGTAAAGGTTTTAATAGTGGAAAACTTAGGGATGCAATAAGCTCAGATCTATAGACAGCATTACATCGCTTGTTTTCTCCCATCTTAGTGAACCTTATTATGACGCCCGAAACTTCCAAGACCTCAGTAATAAATTAATGCGACTTATGTTAATTGTGCTTGGAATGGAAATGGTATGCGCAGCTCTATCCGCTGCAGCACACAGCTGAATACGGTGTACGTTCGTTAGATCTCTCTAAGCACTGTTTAGGTAAAGGAAAGGCCCAGCAACAGTAGACGTATGCTACTGTTGCTGTTGTAAACAGACTCAGTAGACAGTGCCTCAAGCCGTATCTCCTTTCCATTTTGCAGGAGATAGAAAATCTGGTAGGCAAGTACGTTAAACATCACTCGGGGCAAACTGATTCGTTCACTCGCGAACAACAGGGATTCCAAAGAAGCTAGTCATGGGGTAAGAGTTTACGTGTTATCACTAGGGCGACAAACAAAGCCCATGGGGCGAGTTTGTTTTTCCTAGACTTCGTCATGACATTTAGAATAGTAAGTCTTATCATATTGTTAGCCAAGCCGGTTAAATTTGGTGTTTGTCATGAGGTCTTAGATTGTTTAACAGGCCAATTGAGGTACAGATGCCACCGAGTGAGAGTGAACGAACGTTCACACTGGAGCACGGCACGCCAATTGGTGTTCCGCAGGACTTTGTTCTTACTATTCTATTCTTCATACTTATCATCATCATCATCATCATCATCATCATCATCATCATCATCATCATCATCATCATCATCATCATCATCATCATCATCATCATCATCATCATCATCATAGACAGCAATACATCAGTGGTTCACACTGATGCTTAACTGCCACACACTCCTACTAAATGCCTTACTCATGATTGCTTGTTGTTCCGCCTTCCTATATACTGACCGCCCTAAAACACGAAAGACCAGTTTATTCAAATAAAGTGCCTTCGTATTACAAGAGGACTTGAACTGTTAGCCGAATGGTCTAAGAACAGCCAGCTGACGTTCGCCGGAGCGAAGTGTTAAGTCTCATACGTGCTACACGGACCCCGTTGCACGTAAAATATTAAAACCCTGTCCCTTCTTTCATAAACATAAGTACATTCACTACCTTTGACCCGAGCCCGTTATCCCATTGTGAATCTATGACACGAGACGAATAACTAGCCGAGTCTGCTCGCACTTTCCATTACTGCCGTTTATTTGTTTCTTTTTTTGGATCAACTCTGGCTTCCATGTTTGTTCTCTGATGAACATCAGGGCTTATCCCCCGTAATACAGGAAAGTCATACGTGCGCTTATTGCTATCAAATAAGTGGTGAGGTGACTGGCGCACGAACCCTGTCAGACCCTACGTAACTGAACCCTTTCAGCACATTTCACTTTGCATATTTAAAAGCCTATGAGATCTTATTCTTACATACTTTATTCTAGCTGACTCTTCAAATTCCACATGCCAATACTTTAGGAGATCCAGCACGTCGTATCTCCCAAAGTATACCCTTGAATTGGACTATTGAATAGGACGGTTACTTCTTCGACGCAGGTTTTTCTTAGTGCGTCTTCCATCTTTACAACTCGTTCTTCCATGAAGTACTCGATGCCTCGAGCATGTAGTCCATCAAACTCAAATTGTATTTGTTACATGTTTAGATGTTGCGAATATGTCCCAACATGGTCTGAATTGCGATCATGCAAGCAGGTGTGTTGTACGCATTCATCAGACCATAAACTTTCTTTCCATGAACGCAGAAGTTTCAGAAAGAAAATCAGTGTTATATACCCATGAATGTGGCGTTGAGCCAGGACGCTTAACATGCGTAGACTTGTCGTGCGGTCTCATTTGTATAGTAATAACAATACTTGTTGATTTCATGACCCAGTGTTCGTGTTCCCCGGTCTACACTGAACCGGTGCCTCACGGCTAGTAACCACTTTCCACACCCCTCAAGTGGTTAGATTTGAATAATTCAAATGGGCATTATCCTCTTCAATATCTCCACTGTGACATCCGACCGTCGATGCTGATTAAACTGAAATTGCTCTGGAAGTCTGTTGTGATGTGAAAATTTGACGATCTATACGGTCAAGCCCAGAGACATTGGTGACAACCAAAACATCTACAACAGTACCTCAAATGGGTTGAAAAGCATTGAGATTTACCACAATTACGAGACTAGACCCCCACAAAGTACAACTAAATGAGGGGAAGGACAGTTCCTAAGGGTTACGATAGAGAACCTACATATATCGGAATCAACGCCGCACATACGGCAGCTCTCAGCTTCTGTGCACTGTGCTAACGTTTGACCAACAGAGTTTAGTGTTTTTACGATTTTTGTCTGCACCTTCCTGATCTCCCCATCTTGTTGACTTCCCACTTTAAATTCGGATTATTCATAACGGATGGCCAGTTTTACACGTACATATACTAAAAACCGCTTGGTTGATATGGACGATTTAACTCCGATCACACAAGTGGCTACTGCCCGTGGTGGAGAGACTCGCTGTAGGTCCGGTAACGTGAATACTGGAGTCAGTGTATATTGGCCTTACCACAGCAATGGGGCTATGCGACAAGCCTACCTGAAGTGGATGTCTTGGCTCAGTTTAGCTCACAATTATGCGTCACTCACTTCTTTCCCGAAGAGCAAGACATGTTTGAAGAGAGCTCCTGGTCTTTTATATATGACGGTGTGCCGAAAGATAGTTGAAACACAAACCAACAATACTAGAAAAGTATAGGCCGATGAGGATAAATCCCTTAAAAACACAACCGAGTTAATAATACAAGAGGGCGTAGCTGAATTCGAGGTGGTTTTTGGTCAGCGATTGATTTCAGCAGATCGGTAGGTCCGTCATTTTCCTTCCAGATCTTTGCCTTCTCATTTGGCTATTTGTGATAGTGCGGCGGTCACAGTATTGCGCTGCGCATGCGTGTAAAATACTTTCAGGTCGCGTCAGACAAAGTGCTTATGTGTGCCCACTGAAAACTCCTATGGAGGTATATGAAGAAACATGTCGGAAATACGATATTTTGTAAATCAATACATACATATATGTGACTCTCCTGTGTGAGGGTGCACTCATATAACAAGTGTACCTGTTTAAGTACATGAAAATGTTTGGTTATGTTGAATAGCACCTGTTAACTTCATCCCCTACCTCCATAAAATGCGGTCTCCTAATTGTATCCTTAACCAACTGTAGCAGCATTCGTCCTGCGTACGCTCACCGACACATCCTGAGCCGGGATTCAGAAGTAAGGAGATCAATTTCCCAGTCTCCCATAAAACCACCGCTGACCACTACATAACTGACTGAAATTTTGATGTTCGATCGTTTTACTTATCCGAATGGCGACTACTACGAGGGCGACTACATTCAGAGCCAAAACGGAATTTTGAAGCAGGGTCATGGTACATATATCGGCTTGTTCACGGGATCTATAGCCGGAGGAAATCAGTCAGGAAATTGTTTCGCAGATTCATGCGACTTGAAGTTATCACAGCAATTGGTGGGCGAGGAGTGTGATGACACGCCTTTCTACCTATCAACCGATAGATGTCGTGAAATTATAGCAAGGTCCAAGCTTGGGGTTTACTCCGGAATGTGGAACAGTGATCGTATTGAAGGTCTTGGAAGAGCAATTTTCCCGAATGGTGCCGTATATGAAGGCGAATTTGTTGATGGCAAGTGAGGTTCGACATTTTTAAAGTGGTTAAAATTGTTACCATTAGTGAACCTTGATTGCGCACCGTCAGCACCTTAACTAGTTAATTGGTTTAGCTAAACTATTTGATTGTAATTGAATGTCTCCATGTATGCAGCTTTTCACCGTAAGCTAACGAGACTTGTAATGTCACACAACTCAGCAGTTTGTTAAGACTCATTCAGCGACTGGAAAGTAAGTGACAATCTACATTCTTCAATACTCAGACGAATAAAGAACAACAGTTGCAATTAGGAGCACTTATATAACGCTCCATAACCTAACGCAAGTTGGTCGTATCTCACTGAGCACGCTTCCGTGTTTTGTTCGTTGATCACTGCACCGTTAATCTCACATCAGTCATCGTGGTAGAAGTTTACATCCTAGCCATGACAGGGATATCTACCAGTAATCCGCTCTAACAAGAGTGAAACTAGAGTGTAGTTCTTCATGTCCAAGGAGGCTAGCTGAAGATCTATGAGAATGCCAGTGTTAAAATCAATTGCAAATGATGTTCAGTTTATATCAACCAATTAATGGTAGTAGTAATAGTTGTATGAATGGTTCTGAGCTGAAATGGTTGTTTTTGGAATTTGTGGAATGGTCTTTCATTACCAATTGTCCATTTCCCGTAAAATTGTTGGTTGCTTCCGAATGATCGTTATAGATGCAGTGCTGTATGATTTACCTTGCCGTAACTTGACTGCAGTTCTCTAATCTAATGGTGGATACATACTCGGGACACTTCAGAAAGCCCAGTGCCTGTACGTGTTCATTCAGCCTCTAGTCTCAGTCCGGTTGTCGTTACGCTTCGTAATGTCAAGCATTCGGCACGTTTTGGAGTGTGTGCTTAGTACTTAGTACTTCAAATGTGTTCAATTGTGGCATCGGAGTAGAAACTAGAGGCTGCTTATTTAGGAAACCGGCTAGGCATATAGGCAACTGTTTCGGGACCAGCGAAGCTCAGTTACCGCAAAATAGGGCACCAGTAGACTACACACATTCAAACTGAAAGGAAAAGTCCACCTTCATACTAATAGGTGTGTCGTGACTTAGTCGATCCTACAATGTAACTGGTTTCTTGAGGCACGCAGGAAAAACCGCACCAAAGTCCAATCCAATGCTCCAAAAATGAGTCTGAAAGATGACTCGGCAACATGGACATAACAGTTTCACAGTGAACAATAGATATATCTACGGATTCCAGCAGGTAAACGATATCCATCCGTCTCTTTATTGTGAAGTAGTTGAAATACTGGCTACGTCAACCGAAGAATGGCTTACACCTGTTGAGAACAAATGCAAACGACATTCCTTTGAGGACATTCAGCTGCGACGAATCTGATCTTTTTTTTGCATTACCAAAACCAAATCTTATGCTAAAGTAGAATGAATGTAATAGTGCCAAGTGTCCCGACGATTGGCCAACATTTCCCTGCGGTGCGAAAAGTGGGTCTCATTTCTCATGGCAGCCTAAAAAGTCAGCATATCAGGCGTTTTGAAAAAATGTAATCCTACTTTTAGAGTTGAGTATACATTCATTAAAGAAGCTTGGATGAACAGTGTTCATTTTGTCGCTTAGCTAAAATGACATCATAACATGAGTTTGCATAAATACTAGAATGTACTTTTGCTTAACTGCTGAACGGTCCACTTACATGTACACTTCAGCATCCTTTAAACGGTTCTTTTGGCAACCTGACAAGTTATCTCGCTCAAAAAGTTCACTTACAAACATGCAAGCTGAGAAGTTGAAATACAAGAGATGCCTTCATCTAAAAACGTTGGTCCAACGGGCTCGGCTAGTGAAATGTCCATGAAGACAAAGTTCTTTTGTCGGCTTTTCCGTGGTTAACTATTTGTCCGTTTATTTGTTGCAATAGAGCTGAACACACACTTCTGGGGTACACATCGTTTGGTCGTTGTGCATGCGTTCATTTTCTGTCACTCACATTTTGATTTCCTTTGTATTGAAGACTGAAGAAAACTAGGGTAATGAAACCAACGGGGAAATAAATCTTCAGTGAATAAGGACATTTCAACTTGCTGCTATATAACGCTATATTAATCATCGAATGCAGTTGGAATGTGGGCAAAAGTGTTTATCTCTTCTCACAGTATTAGCTGTTTGTCAGAGCAACAGATTATCGTGTTCTCCAGAGTTAGTTGCTATAAGAGGGAGCAATACAGGTACAGTGCTTTCCCACGACGATAAGATTGTTCGAAACGAAGTCTTTTCTGTAGAAATGTTATGAAATAGTATGAAAAATCCATTTTGAAAAATCTTAAGGTATCCGACACACGTACACTTAAAAAGGATGCTGTGGGAACAATTTCCTTCGGGTTGCTTACTTCTTTCACATGTTTGTAGCGCTGTGACTTTTGTCACACCTGAGGGTTACAGACCAAAGTTGAGTTACCTAGTACCGGTGCAGTAATCAGAGTTGGGCATAGAATAACTACTTACATACGGTAGATCTTGCAATACGTTCGTGTTTAGTCTGGTTTAGGTCTGGATTTTGTTGTTGTTGCTGTTGCATGTTTCGTTATGTGCGGTCTTGAACAAGCCTCAGTCTATGACCTAGATCAAATGGAGAGCAGTCATCGTGGTTCGCCGCACAACTTGATAAACGAGAAGACCGAATATGTTTATGATTTTATGTACTGCTCGGTCATTCATGGTTTTTTCGGAAGCTGTGATTGCGTTAATGAAGAATGGGCATACATAACAGTTCCGCTGTCTGAGATCAGGGTCTATTCTTAATGAACCACAAGTTTACAATTAATCGGCGCAGAAGGAGAAAATGGGGGAATCCCTTTGGCGAAAGCTGAAAGTCTGAGAGGCTGCTGACTGCCTCGAGACTGACGAAACACAGGCACTGAATGCCTAAAAGTTGGCCGATGCATGGAATGTAGCATTCCGGATGGATGGAAAGTCCTACTTTAATGACGCCTTCGTCAGTGACTACTGTACTCACAGCTAAAATATACATCGACTGATAATCAAAGCGAGGTGACGAGCGTTCAAGGGACAGTTGAAAAGCTTCTGGAGATTACCAATCTGTATGGTTTCGTTTCGTTTTCAGAGCGGACGACAGTTAGCAAGCTTAGCATTTATAACTCCGAATATCCTACTAACTGCCAGACCCAAATCTCACGGACCATTTATGAAGCATTTATTGTACCGTACGTCACGGTGGTTCGTGGGTTAAACAGACGTTGAATTTCGGCGAAACCTCTAAAGTTGTTGGATGTGAAACGGAAAGTTCCTGCTGGCAATTTGTATGAGTTTACGAGGAATTTCCATAGGAACCTAAGCTTAGTTTGATCGCCGATCCTGAGACTTGGCTAATGGAGAAAGTTAAGGAAGTTGACACTGATTCTGGGAACACTGGCAGACTTTTCCGGCTTATCTGTATCATTGATCTAGGGTGTTCATGTGTCAGTGGAATTATGAGTGACGCAGATGTCACATTCATCCATAAAATGTCCAAAAAGTTGGAGCACTGGGTGGAATACTTTAAGGGTCATTTTGGCTGGCCTACTGTTTTTATTGTTACCGCCACAAACATACAAGTTAGCTTCCTGGTCGGTAGATCTAGAATCAGTCATTAAAACTGAGGTCCACAATTGCATTTCGGTTTTCCAATGCAACAGGGTTGACGACCCAGATAGCCTCGTGCCAGCAATTTTCAGAAAATGCGGGGAAGTGTTAGTAAAGGTTTTGTCTCAATTATCTCAACCTTTGTAGACGACAGAGAATATCCCTCCTTGCCGGAGCCAGTCGATAGTAATTCCAACATTCAAAAGAAGAGTCAGTGACTCTTTTGAAAATCATACGTGGATTTTCTTGACTCCAGTTGTGACTGGGGTTTTGACGTCCATTACAGTTCGTCGACTCACTGCAGCCCGGGAGGCAGATATCAGGGAAGAACAGACAGGTTTTTCGCTCTGAACAAGGATATATTGGTCAATTTTTCACTCTTCGCGAAATTATGGGGCAGCATTCTATCTACCACCGGTCCACACTTACCGTTTCTCTCGACCGTAGAGCTGCGTTCGATTCAATGGACCGACCTACATGTTTAAAGTAGATTAAACAAGAAGATATACCGAACAGCTATTTGAACATACCGTGGACGCATTAACCATATACTTCAACCCGGGTTAGGGTTAACAGTCGACCATCTAACGTTTCCGTCATCAAGAACGACGTATGCCAAAACTGTTCACTTTTACCATTTTTGTTTACTTTTGTCATAGACGAAATAATGGATGGACGGTCCGCTACACTCGTGAGACACCGGTGTGGACCTCTTACCTGGTGGAAAACTGAATGAACAATGTGTTGTTATGACAACTTTCAAACAGCACAAACAACACTAGACGCTATTTCGCGTTCTGCTAAATACTTCGGAATGCGCTTTGCAGCCTCAAAATGCAGTGTTTCTGCAAGATTGCTGTGGTTACGTAGATTTAATGTTAGATAATGAAGTTACGGAGGTTGTTGACCTGTCTGTGGATTTGTGGGTTTCAACCAGCAGCATCAGAGGTTTGGAGAATAAAATAGAAGCTTGTGTTTCAAAATCTTGCTTAAGGCGGGAGACAGACAGGTAATGGCTTAACCTAGAGACTTGAAGTCGTTCACCAAGATCTTGACCACTTTAGCCAGGGCAAGTCTCCAGGGCCGGGATCCTGTGGACTCACGCCTTCAGTGGCTGGAGACTTTAGGTGCGATAGTGGCTAACCTGGCTCAATAGCGTGAATGTCATCGTTGTTTGGCCGAGCTGTCTGTAAGTTGTGTTTATTTGGTGGCGCGGAGATTTGAAAACCATAATGTATCTCTCTTGTTGATGACGCCTTGCTCTCCCTTATGTCTTGGCCATTTGTTTGAAAGATGTGTTGATTGTTTCAATACAAGCATAATGATTTCTACCAACTAGGTCCCCTCCCACTCCTTTTTATCCTTGGCTGGGGCTTTTTTTGGTGGTTGTAAGGTAGTTAAGCATCAGCGAGAACCGTGGGGATGTTGGTCTACCGTGATATCGGATAGAAACGAACAGGAATAACGGTAAATCACACTGTACCAACCTGGCCTTCGTCATCTAAAATATCGCGCTGGAACTAGCTGCATATAGTCAGACTACGCGTAAACTTTGTGAGCCATCGATCCTACGGCAACCGATTTTCCTGCTCCCTCTGGGTAAGGACGGAATGCCATATTTACCTTACTGCCTCTTGCCGCACAGGCAAACAACCCAGATTTCAACTTCAGCGGCTTAGACCTATCCAAAGACACGACAATTTCGATCGTTCAGGACAGTTTTCGACTTGAATGCGTTACTTTGCTTCTGTGTAATAACTTCCAGAAAGCTCACCTGTCTATTTACGGTTACTTTTCCTGGACTTATACTGTTGTGAAATTATATTACTTTTGCACACTCCACCGCTGCATTTGGTTATGTACTTGTTGCTTGTCGTCAAAATGGGTCTTGCAATTCCATTTGATAGGGTAGGCCAAATTTGCAAGCGACCTATGGACTACCGGAGATTATCATTCGTTTTGTCAGTTTCAGTTTGAGGGAGCTTACTGTTAGCGCCATATGGCGGAGTGTCGAAGTGCGTCACTAGTTTGACCATTACTATGCAGCCTAATTCATTCATTTTTAATTAACAAACTTCGAATAATTGCTTGTATTTAGAATGGTCATGCCTTTGTCAGTCCCGCAATGAATGAAGGTGTATCCTTGGTTTTCAATTATATCATTCAGGATGCATGGCGAGGGGATTTATTGGTGGAGTTCAGGGTACGTACTGAAAGGGTCTTTCGTGAAAAATCGCTTGGTCATTGGCAGCTCTGTGACTTTAACCGACCCTCAAGGTAATGAGTGGAATGGCGTTTGGAATGGTGACAATGAAGTTACCGGCAAACGGAAAAACGAAGAACAAACAGCAAAAACGCGGCTATTCTTCAAACTAAAAGGGTTTTGATTTACAATCTCTGGGCATTCTCATAACTTTCGTTGTTTTTTCTAATCGTCCATACCGATCATTGTCTGTCATGTTAACTTGCGTAGCTGGCTTAGTGGCGTTATCCTAGCCACATTTTTTTAAAGTAAAATTTCGGTGTTGTGTGTGATGTTTTCAAGCATCTTTTTGCAGCACATTTTAGAATGTCAATTGTTTGAGCTACCATGTAATGATGTCCCGTCCCAGTCCGAATTATGCGATGCACACCACATTAAGGTTTTTGATACTTCGTTGAATTTAAGAAAACACACTTGGTGGACAATTTCACTAGCTTCTCTTTCTCCTGAAGCATATGGTGCTCATAATATTCCAGATTTTACTAGGCCAGTAGCACAACTCTCGAGAGATTCGTTGCTTTTAGGTATTTTTGTGAGTACTTCACACGGGTTTGAGGCTCAGTACACACATGAGGTCAGCATTGCACACGACGGAGCCCAACTACAGTTGGGCTGTCTGTCGACCTATATGAAGTCTGCGCACATTATTTGGAACGATTTGCTAAAATGCGCGACATTCGAATCTAGCAAACAATTGATGAATCGGAAGTTACTAGTCAAATATGTGCTAACTTATCTTGACTATGAACGGAGAAGATAGGTAACGTCGTAAAATAAACAATCAAAATGTCAAGGAATGAGCAATGAAAGATATATGGATGAGCCTTTAAATAAGGTTGTGCGGAAAGAAAGCCGTTTTATTCTCTGCTTTTCGTGATGACTGCAGGCTGAGTTTAGTTCCGTCGAGAGTTATACTCAGCTGGTTTAATGACTTTGGACGTTTGACCTGCGTATTGCAGTATGAACCAACTAGCCGCCTGGTTGCGTAGAGCGTGGATTGATGAAGACCATAGTAGAATGGGCGAGGTTTGTCCGTTTCTGCTTCTGACAAACTCGCCGCTTTGTCGTACATGTATGTAGTTGTTTGGCTATTTTTCTGTTCAGTTTGGTACTGCTACTTCATGTAACCAGAGGAAATTGCGCAACTCTTCTATTTTGATCATGCCGTCTCCTTTGAAAAAAGGGAATTTTGTAAAACCTTTTATAACAACTGTTTATAAATTATCAACGGTAACGGTGAAGTTTACCTCATCAAGGGATAAAACATGCCTGCTTATAAATGCGTAAACGTTTAACGGTCAACAATTTTCTTTTGCACCTAACAATGTTACTGAGCATACTGTTATGTGATAATTCGATCGCGCCTAAAGTAAGGTCAGTAGTGTAATGGTCAACACGGTTGTTTCATGCGAACGTGGACAAGATTCCTAATCTCGATCGTACTTAGGATGTCTACCACTTACGAACTATAAGAAGACCAAACTGAAATCTATTGCTCTTGGTTAAAAGGGGCTGGGCGAGAAACATACTTTAATGCGAAACCTGCGATCACTAATGGGTCGTGTTCGATACATAATTATTTTTTAAATCTAGGTGTTCAAGCCCTTTAGTCGTTAGCATTGCATAATATCTGCGGCCAACTGAAAAAATGAACTTATAATCCATTTATACAGTAGTGTATTTTATTGGATACGATAAATGACTAGGCCATTTTTTCCAAAAACAATGATAGTAGATCGAATTGGGAGAACTGTATGAATTTGTGACATTTTGCGTTATAAAAACACAATGGGACGACGCCCACAAACTAACCTTGGATAAATGCAAGTCTGAGTAGAAAATGTTAAAATTCCTCTAAAATTGTAAGTTCCGAGTTGACTCAGGAAGTGGGCGGTTTTAGTACAAAATAGATGTGAAAGAATAACGGTGTTTGCATGATGGAACTAACATGTCCACACCATCGTTCATTCAACAAGGAGACAGTGGGGTATGTAACAAAAATGTGATAAAAATATACTTTGATTTACATTTTTGTTCCAGAATTCAGCAACAATATTAAAAGAGGGTGGAGTATACGGACAGTATAGTGAACTGGATTGCCTTTTTCCAGCTATTTAAAACGGTGTTCCGTAATTACTGTTTTACTTACGTCCTGTTTTATGTTTCGGTCTGAACTGGCTATTCCACTTTCAGGTGGTTAACTTGATTCGTTAAATGTATTTTAAAGTATCGTTTAACACCTTATTATGGTTTACGGTAGCGACTAATCGATACGAATATGTTGAGGGTATAGTAAGGTGGTATATGCAATCTCTCCAATGCACCATGTACCATGGATAGTATTGCACCAGATTTCCTCTATTTCATTTGTCTACTGACAAATTATCAGTAGATGTGTTGACCTAAGCGAAAAAACTAACGTAGTCTACTAGGTAGTGGTTACATTTTCAGTTGATACCACTTATTACGCAAGGCATCAAATAAAGTCGTGTGCAAAAAATTGTCTCTTTCCAGATAGTAGGACAATACTGTATCATGGTCTATAATGGACTAAGAAGAACGTCAGCCTGAGCATTCCCGGCCAGTGCATCTGTTTACAAATCCAGCTTCTTACAGAGTATCCACGTTCGCGCTTTCTCTATACTTTCTAACACTGGAAGCGCAAAACCTTGAACATTAAATCGTTGATCGCTCGGATCTAACGTTAGATTCGTGACCCTTTCTAAAATATGTTCCACTTATCCCAGCGATTTCGCAGGTGCACTAAACCTGTTAAGGCAAGCCAGTCATGTTACATATTGTCGTCAACATCAACCGCGATACACCAGTGGTGGAAACCGTGATTAGAACAGGAAAAACAAACTATAGGTTGATGATACTATAGAAGGAATAAGTATGACTCAACACACTGGGTTGGGAACATTCGATATCAAGGTACGTGTAACTTACACACTAGCTGCGAGTGGAAATGAAGCGTCCAATGTCCTGCTTATGTTTATTTCGCTGGCAACTCAGCCGAAGAACAAAATTAATGGGCGACAACTAGCTACAGAGATAGGAAGTTTGTCGTATAGCAACGACATGGAGAGAACAGGTTCAGTTTCGATTATGCGTGAGCTACTTACCATTTCCTATTTAGTAAATCAGCAAATGTTTGGTTGTCACGCTTTTGTCAAAGATCTGTCTGGCCAACAGTTCAGAATGGCCAACCAAATACTTGTTCACTCGAGCACTTCTAACTTCCTTATAGTTAAAGTATTTCTATTTGGACAACGCTGGCTTATTTAATCTATGAAATTCTATCCAGCGTGGTGCACGACAATGGTAGCAAGCACGCTAGTTTATTTTTAAATTGGAGCAAATGATGTTTGGCACTGTGGAACTTTACCAATTTGGTTTAAAAGCAGGGAGC
>LOND01028431.1:21121-33169 GCA_014220965.1 Paragonimus kellicotti | reverse complement strand
AACAAAAATTGTTTTTGTAGCTACAGTAAGGGCCAACATTTTGCTTTCGAGTTTAAACTTTTGAATTCAGCGCCGAATTTCTGTTCTCCTGTATCTGCTAACCCCATCGACTTTCCATTAGATTTGTACCATAACTTCTGTTTGGCGTTCCTTCGTGTCCCCCTACTTTCGACTGTTCCTCCCACGTCACTTCTTTCCGATTGATATACAATCACATAAACATGGACGTATTCCGGCCTAGGTTGGTCTCAAGATAGAGCTCAAATGTAGCTCCCGTGAAAAGCTGTATTTTTGATCTGCATTTTAGCTGGTTCTGTTCGAGATATTTTCGAGGTTGTTTGATGGAATACGTCATATTATGTTGTTCGTTTGTCTCGCATGGGAGTTTGGACAGATTTGACGACTGGCGCAATACTCGTTTGTTTTCCCGGGTCCAAAGAACACTGTTTATAAGACAAAAGATTGAATAGCGTTGTAGTCCGAAGGCGATTCAGCACCAAGCTGATAACACGTCGACTGAATGTGATCGACAATATTTATCATGCTGAAGGTTCTGTTGTGATGTCCTGCGCAGAACGGATGGCGCCACTTAATGTGTAAAACAATATGCCTAACAATGCTGCCTCATTTTTGATCCATTCATTTGACTCTTCTGATGGTTCACCATGCATTAAGCAGATTACTAAGAAAGAATTTGTGGACACTTCTGTCCTGACTTTGTTCCGAGACAACAATGGACAAAAGTCGTCTATTACGGTCTAACCAGCTGACTGCGGATGACCTACTGACTAGACGAGGGCAGTTATTCCGCGCCGCTGTTATGATGAACGGCAGCCTCAGCCACCCCCCCCCCCCCCCCCCCCCACCCCCCCCCCCACCCCCCCCCCCCACCCCCCCCCCCCACCCCCTACAATACATTCTGGTCATCATCGTGGCTGTCGTGAATAAGTGAATGAAGAAAGAATATATAAGGACTCAGTTGATATACTTATTTTATTTAATATAAAAGAAAAATGGTCACCTTGAGCCCTGAGTCAAAGGAATTAATTATCAAATGATGAAATATACAAAATATCCCTGTCGAAAAACAAGTGAACTTGAAGAGCTCTTTTATAAGTGGTCAGTTTACCAGGCAATCGAAACATCGTCTGTACGCCACTATTGTTGCTTGAAACCGGCCACAGACTGCCACTCCCAGATCCCTTCAGAATGTCACTTAGGAACACAGAGAGATGCATCTTACAACTGGTTTATGTTGTCACTGCGGATGAGTAGTTCAGTAGTCGAACTGGGTACGTTTAACGAGTCTAATATCCATTTTTTAGTATAGTTGTGCATAGATGTATGTTTACTATTCTTCTGCCTATTTTATCCAATGTATGTCGCTTACAGTCAAGGTCCAAATGCGTTTGCGTTGAGATTGTTCGAGATGTAATGTCATTTGTCAACACAAGATTCAGGTCACTTCTGTTTAACAGTTGATATTCTCGAAAGGAATTAGCTGCTTATTTCAGTTAAATTGATACACTAATATACACCATAGCACACTTGAATGATATGTTTGTAATTTCTACTGGAAGGTATCTATCTGACAACTTCGTTAAGCACGTAGTATGGTGACAACGTAGATCGCATTTTGCCTGCATGTGAACAGTAGATGGGGTAACACCTTTTACTACATCTCCAACAAGTAATCTAGACTTTCACCGGTTGAACAGCTAACTGTGATATTGATTTTAGAACCCAAGATAGTTTCACAAAGCAGAAACTTCCCTAAGAGGTGTTTGTGCTGCTGGAGAACGACTTCGTCTCGATGCGCCCGCCTTTCTCTTATATTATTGGTATTATTCACCGTACCAGCAGCCAAATGACCATCAAATCAGTGAAGTTCTTGTGCAGATCTCAGTTGGACTATTCATATCTTATGAGCTGAAACGGACCAAGTCGATCATGAAATGATGGCTTGAGACGGCAATCACTGAAAGATTACCATTAAGTCCGATTCGGAACCCGATTATGGTAATAAGTGCAAAATGGTAATAATAATGGTAATGGTAATAAATGTACCTGATATAAATAAACAATCACTTGCTGTTACAGTGTTGTCGCCGCTTAGCCAATGGAACACATTCTTCACGCGGTGATCCTGACAGTACTTCTTTCATTCATATAATTACGTACTCACCAACAAACGTGCATTAATGACTACTAGTCGGATCAAATAGCACTGTGGTTCTAACAGACACTGAGTGCAGCGATCGGAAGAAATTCTGGCGAAAGCATATCCATAGAAAAAGAAGATAAAAACTAATAAGAAACATTATTTGTGGATGCAAGCACGTCGATGACAACAACAGGTTGTCATATCAGACGACTTTCCCAACGAGCTAGTGGTTTGATTTGTCATTCAAAACATAAGGACAATTCGAACTCGTACAGGAATGCGTAAACTATTACTAGAATGGATGCAGTCGTCAAATAAATTATAGAATACTAAGCTGGCTGCAAAAGGTAGACGGTTAGTGCATCCATCACCTCAAGCATGCCGTCATCTGACATTATTGAGACAGCAAAGAACATGATCATGGAGTGTTAAATTGAACGTAATACAAATTGTCCTTATAAGTAAGCAAAAACCCTCAGTTTACATAAACCTCTAAACGAGGAAGAATTATTCACCCTTAGACCGCCTCTTTTGTTTTTGTTGATAAAGGGGGAAATACCGGGGGAGGTTTCTTGAAAATGATGGGATTACAGTACGTTTTAGCAATGCCGATCTGAGTTTGTCCTAGGAATATCAAATACATTTACTCTTGAACTTTCTAACTCAAAATGTACGCAACAGGTCAACCATCATACTGTGTACAATGGTTTCATAAAACAATGATTTCAAGTTGAACATCACCCACAATTGATCGCAGCTGTCGCATTCCCATAGACTTTCCAGTCGGCCCCTTTCGAAAAGAAGCACTAGACTCGAGTTTCGCTCTCATTAGAGCTCGTCAGTAGTGCATATCCTTGCCACTGCCGGGACTAGAACTCCGGCCATGCTTTCATGAGGCAACCGTGTTTACCACTGCGCCATAAATTTCATGAAAGTGCTAACTGGTTTCTAATTCCGTCCTTTATTTTGATCTGTTCGGTCAGTACAGTCCCCATAACCAGACTCACTGAAGGTGGGAACGACTGTGTATGGTTCAACACATCTGCATGGACATATGAGCTTCAGTCACATATTTTTACATTGCGGACTTAACAACAAATCGTTCGAAGCACTTACTGAACAATTCTGAGTCTGTTAATAAACTTTTTCGAGTACCGTTCATTAGTAAATAAGACCACATTCCTTGTGTGGGTGGCGAAACTAGAATAACACGGCTAACGGAAGTGTGACGGCCATAGACGCACACGCATACCTACGGTCAGTCACTCGAGACTGTCAACGTTGATACTGCACGCAAAACGAAGTTTACATCACTGTCATTTTGAGGTGTCTGCCAAAGCGTGCACAAGCTTGAATGATGTTGTATAGAAGTGTCGGCAAATGTTCCGTTAGTTATGTCAGTCGCTGTACGGTGTACATGCCTTGACAGACAGTGAGGTCATAACAACCAAAAATATGTCGTGCCACGTTGCCGGTCCTCCAAGGAATCGGCTGGGTTGCAACACAAGTGGATGGACAAAATAAATTTAATGAGCAATAAATGGTTTGGATGAGGATGTAGTTCTTAGTGAGGCACATTCAAGTATTACCACAAGAACACAAACAGGTTAACAGTAACTATATTCAACAAACTAGCATCAGACGGTAGTTGACCTATCGTCTTTTAAACTTTTCGTCAGAAATACTACAGAATATATTTTTGTAACTTTGGAGGCTTCATATGGAAATGTCTTAGACACAAGTGCATGTTCCCTTTATACATTACACTACTTGATGGGGGGCTAAGAATGTCAGAAGGCTTTGTAACGGAGATCAATGGTACATTTATTCGATCGGTCTGTCACATGAGATGTGTGTAAATCGCGACGTTTGTTTAGATTAGTAGGTCCAAGGATGACATAGACTGCGAGGATAATCGATATAGTGTAAGCTTCAAATTGGTTCTAAATTGCGAAATCACGGTGAATAGCATTTTGCATTATATTCACGGTATGGTTGCTTTTGTAGAAATACTGTGAACTGGTTCAACAAATATAGTTCGCTCAACAGCCATCAAGTCGTTTCGGATGCTAGCGGATACTAAACAGCATTTCGTGAGCTGGTTACCCTTCACGTGATTCAAAAACTTAATGGTGAAGCATCACGTATAGAAGTAAATGCATCCAGTTTTATCATGGTCATCATATTGACAGCTGAAACGAATTTAAGTCCGAACCGAGATGCACTGTGAATAAAGGCAGTCAGTATATTTAATAATGTTTAATAATATTGCTGGTAGTAACCATTTGTACTCATTAGTTTTCACTACTATCACAGTGACTATGCAGGTTCTGCTCTTGATGCCAGTTGTCCCCAAGATTATGAGGCGTTCAGCGAAATAATTTCAAACGGCTGGTCTGCATGCAAATGGAATGTCGAATGCGATGTTAATAGACTGTGGTTTTACCAAAACTGTTACACGTGTGCAGCTAGTGGTTTGATGAACATTTTCTTACACTGCTACGGTTTGTGAACAGCAACCTTGTGTTATCCAAGCAATCGATTACAGTGACCATCTATGATGTGGTGAGCAGCTGTTCCAACCTGGTTGGATCAAGCCAGCATCATGCACGCCAGAGAAACTATTTTACAGCCTGTGAGTATGTCAGACTACTGGCTCAAACAGTAGACCACTGGACGCGGTTACGGCATTACGTTCCCTAACTGTTGCATTCAAATATGCAGAATCAGCCGTCTACTATTCAACTTATTGTTACGGGGACTGGGTGCACTTAGAAAGTCTGCGTTTTATGACAAGGGAATACCTTCGCGTTTCACACCATCAAAAATAGTTGGCCAATTTTATACTAATAATGGCAGTGGGTAACCAAGGAAAAAAGTGTTGAGCTACGTTTTCAATCTTGCTGATGTTTTCCTGCCATGTTAGTGCTTGCATTGGCGAACATCATGTGGTTGAACATACTAGGTTACAGTGAGCCGTTATCAAACTGTCCGGAACAGAGTACCATGGTTGATGAAATGAAAGTTTCGTTAACGATCTTTGTTCAGTATTTTTGCCAATTCAAAGTGTTCCCGATGATAATAAACAATAAAGAGCCATTTCATCCTACTATACGCTCCCTGTGATAGAACCTGAGTTAACCAGTTTGTTTTTCTGCCACTTGGGAGTCGAGTGAGTTTGAAAGCGCAAAAAAACAAGCACTCTTTAAACAAAAGAAACATTTCTGTGGATTACTGTTAACTAACATGGGAATGTGACTGATAACTGGAACATCACTCTAAAGCTATCTCAGTACTAGCATTCAGATAGACTTTCCGTCAGCTTTTTCGAACAGAATCACTAGACCGGAGGTCCTCTGTTTTTAAGCCTCGTTAGCATTGCACATCCTCCTGATGGCCGACATTTGAACTACGGCCACGCCTCCATGTGACAGCTTTCTGACCACTGCGCCGTCAACTTCACATTAGGCATGTCCGAATTACTATATGCAAACGCTCAGCTACGGTCACTTGTGAATGATGCTCAGACTTCCCAATTGCCTCGAGAGGAGACACAGTAACTGCCATACAAACTCTAATCGATGACTCACGGAAAGAACTTTTCTTCAAGTTGAACCTAAGGATATCACCAAAATTATTGAGCGACACTTTCTCTTCGAAAAGAGCTAGCTCGATAGTTTGTTGGGAATGAGGGATTTCTTTATCTCAGCTGCAAGTGTGTAGTTTAGGGATCGTCGAAGAATCTGGAAGTACTACGTTCCTGCGAAAATGCCTACTCTACTGACTGGTGTGGCTTTAATCTGTCAACTCCATTAGATTGAAACTTGTTGTCCCCAGTTTAGTAACCCCAAACATCAACGGTGGTAATTGCGGAGAAACGAAAACTCAATGAATATTGAGGATATAATGAAGTTCATAAATTTCTCCCAGTGCTGTTCAGTTAACTTAAGCGCTTTAGCAAGGAAAATGTCGTATGTTTGCGTTCACATACCGAAAAACGACATTTGTAATCGCTGGAAAAAAAAACGGTAGATTTATTCTCCTCAAACTTCCAACTTATGCAAAGATCTGAAGCGCTCATTAAGATGTGGAGATATTCTTCCTTGGTTTGTTAGTTAACGGATTTGATCAGACGGCTATGAGTAGCATGAACTGGCTTGACTAAAATCCACAAGAAAAAGTCCAATTTTGGGCTCATTGACTTTTACCTGTTAAAACAAATACGATCAATGAATTTTTTGTAGTCGGTGTATTTTTCATGAGAAATTGAGAGAATTTTACTAAACTGTTTATGTGGGAGCATGGTAATGGGCCCACTAAAAATTATGCTTCATCTTAAGACGATTTTCGAACAGAGACAAGTAGCATACTCTAGGTTAACAGTTTAGATGGATTTATCGTAACGCCGTTAGGAACTGGCTGGTCGGTCGAAGTCGGGTCACTGAATGTACCTGTGTGAATTCTTCAGTTCAGCAAAACACGTGACTAGTGGTCCGAAACCCTGGATTTTGGACAGCCGTCAGTCACTCAGATATGTAAGTTTGTCTAGTAAGTATTGTCCTCTAAATGAAACCAACTATTCACAAATGAAATGTTACCCAGTTTAAGATTTTCTAATTCTTATACATCGTGCAGCTTTTAAGTTGAGAAGTGAGAAACTGAGCTGGACAAGGGTTTGTGAGACCTCAACTAAAACTGTTGGATGTAGGAAACCTGAAAAAAATGCAGTAACACCGCAAACACTTATAAGTGATATTCTTGGAGGGGTGCCTAATGGATAGTTTGTTCAGCAGATCGCTTAATTCACGAATTATAGCGCCAACTCATACTTCTAGCAAGCCCATAATTGCTTTAATTCTAGCCAATTACTCATTCGCAGGTGTGCATTTGAGGCACTCAATACCTATTCAGCTTTGTTTTTCCGATTAGCCTGAATTTTACATGTTAGTAAATTTTCAACTAAAAGCCAACGTTACAAAACCCTTAAGTGCCTGCGGAAAGTTTCTGGTAAATATCGATCCTTTTGGATTTTATTTGTTCTGAAGCCTGACTGTTCCAAACTGAATCACAATATTGATTAGTTCTTTTTAAATAATAGACTGCTTTAGGCGATCAGGTTGATTAGAACTTGCGATACACTAAATTTTAAGGAAGGCCTTCCAATAAACAAACGAAACAGCAAACCTTAGGCTGACAATGTGCGTCCGCAGAAGAAAGCTGCCCCGCTGAGTAAATTCCTGGCCCATCGTACGATCCAAAATTGTTGTATACACATGCACAGCAATTTAGAACAATGAATGGTTATGATATTTATGGAAAACGACTTGAATATATCTGTGTGAGAGTGATGGTCATTTGCTTGTTTGTGTGTGTGCATTTTGTAAAGCAGATTAACATTACCTAAATTTTGATGAACAAAACGCATAATGAAGCGTTCAGTTTTCTGAAGACATATTTTCGTACCTACTGGTTTTGTGGAGTGTTAGCATAAGTTTTCACCTCATTACGGACGCACGATTAACGACAGTGAAAAAATTATAAGTAGTCATTTTTGCACAAGATGTTAATGTAAAACTATCGGTGATAAAGAGTGATAATTTTAGCCGAATACTTGATTTCAAATCCGCTCGAAGGTAATGCTTTGAATTTTGAACTAAAGGAAGGTGTTTGTATAAAAACACACTAAATCCATCGGCTTCAAGCGGGTGTGAGCAGAAAACGACTCTGTCAGTGATCTCAGTAACTTATTAATATGATGTCACTATGAACACAATTGTTACTTCTTTATATAATAAGGAAAAGATAAGCAAAACTTTCAGCCCCCGTTCTGAAGAACTCAGTTATTTCTGGTGTCTTTAAATTCAATGTAGCTACAAATAACGGAAGGTCGATTTGAAGTAATTTGAAGTTATGTTCAAAATGTATAGGACTTCTCGCAAAGAAACTATCAGTTTGCTCAATACCACAGTTGTTGAACTTTTGATAGGATTAATAATTTGAACAAACAGAAGGAATACTTAGCTGGCATGTATATTCTCTCAAATTCGTTATGAAACCCTTCTGCGCTGATAATTTTCTGTCTAACAAAATTCCTTGGAAAAATAAACTTGCTTGTTTTAAGCAGTGTGCCAATTCAAGGCGTGGTTAGCAAAAACACATACGTCATGCAGTTTACAACAAAAACAGTCTACTTACAGTAAACTATAAGGACAGTTAAACTAAGCAGCGACACAAACAAAACCACTTCCAAAAATTTGTTGTAAAATTCCAAATTCCATCAAGTTTACAAAAACTAAGTTGATAACCATAGTTCTAAAACAAATTTAGCAAAGAAATGTTTAGTTAACGTAAACATTATAGTCAATATTTTAAGTTAAGAAGCCTTTTTACCTCGACAAAAATGAGGTCAGGCTATTTATAACGATCTTTCTTTTAAAAGGATTTAAATTATATAGATTTTAATGAAATCAATTTAACCTATACACCACGTAATATTACCTTCCGTGGTCAGCCTGCAAAATCGATTAGACTCACTGTTTGTGTCGATTTCATCAAACAATGTTTCTACTCCGGTTAGAGACCATTCGGATGCAAGTGACTGGAAGTTTCTGACTGTTTTGTCATGTTCTTTGGAACCAACAAGAAGCAGACCCGTATTGTGTTGACTTGTCCCTAAAATGGAAGAATTTTGTGTTTCATACAAAGCGTATTATTTGAAACTTGCGAGTGATAATCTCCCAGGTGGTAATTGTAGTGCAAAATGTTTTAAATCACCGATTGGTTGAATTTATACATCCTCTCGAAAAGTTCTGTACGTACGTATGTTTTCTAAGAACTCACAACTCTCATAGAGTTTGTGATCAGTACGGAATATTCGGAATAAATGATTCAGGCTGACTCTTGTCAGAAAATGCATAAAATAGTTTCAGTTATTGATACAGGCTTTCTCATTAATATGATTTTGTGACTTTCAAATCGTGCGCAATTAAGCGTTTTAGTCTGTTCACAGATGCTACCGAAAGTGACAAATCAATTGCAAACTTGGACGCATGAGGGATGGTGGTTACGAAACGGTATTAATCTGCATTAAAATCCACCGATTATTGGCAGTTTTCCATTATGACCTGAATATTGATTCGTGGTAACAGACCAAATTTTAGGTCAACCATACGATGTACTTCTCTAGGGGCATACTAAATAGGAAAATCTATTTAGCTGATCCAAAGATGAAGTCCAGCGTACACAGATTGAGGATGCACAGGTCACAGATAACACGAGCACCATTCCAAATTATTATCAATGTTGTCATCTGGTTCAACGGATGAACGTAGCAATGCAACTTCTGGTAGATAAGATGAGTCGTGTTGTACATTAAATGCCACATCAATAATAAGTTGACAAAACTAAACCTACCAAATGATTTACAATCATCTTTTAAATTAGTGAAACATTTACGTACCCCCATTCTCGTAGAAACAACCCATTTATCAGACACGAAAGATGGATCTAGAGAGTAAGTATATCGATGCTGTGTCTTGTTATTCTGCAATGTTGTCCAACAATACCCTTAATACCCTGTTTATTCCCGCAGAGTTCATAACCACTCATTTGTGCAAACAGCTGTTCACGGCCATTCCCATCAGGATTTCAACATTATATAAGAAATATGCGGAATATTTATGAAAATCAAAACGGGTCAAATGTACCATTAAACATCAGAGATGAGAGACGGATTACAGGCTACTGATGTTGTATGCCAAAAAGGTGACGAGAAAGGAAAAATTATCGTAACACTGACTGTCTCATTTTTTATTCGTTTTCTCTATTTGTTGCATTACCCTGGTTAACTCGTATATATTCTATCAGTTTCAGATTAGCGACTGATTAAAATAGATGAGCTGCATACAGTTCACAATACGCGTCTTCTATCAGTGATCAGAAACCGGATCAATGTTCAAACAGCTACTAGCTTGTTGTTCATCGTGACTTTTGTTTTTCTTTTCCCTGTAACTTTGGAAGTGAAGAAGGCAGAAATATTACACTTCGTCCTGTTTGGTTCCAGATCATACCTACTTAGGAACTTGTTTCGACAATCAACTACCGCGATGGATTTGTTACCTACTCCACTTACTTCGTTCTTGTTACAATTCAGGTTATATTTCCCAACAGATTAGGTATAATCATGGTGTTTAGCAGCTGTTTTCACGGGCTATGAGTTACGAAACCACTCAAGGGCACAAAAATTTCATAATTGTACTCAGTTACTCATCCAAATCACCATGTTCTATGTGCCATATTTGCATCACAGATCAACACAGAAAGACTAGGAACGAAACAACTCGAAGAAAAATTTTCCATAAAATTAAACCATCATATTTGGTCGACGCACGTGATTTTTGGGTCATCAGACCAGAACGAACGAACGTTCCTTGACACTGGTATTTTTAAGCTTAACAAACATAGAACGATCTTCAGGAGGATCCTTGGCTTATATAGCTAGTTATGCCATACGCTAACTCAAAAGCTAATGGAGGTACTGAAACGAGTGAATCAATTGATTTCGTTATGGTTAAGAGATACCACAGATTTCGTGGATGCAAATGTTTCAGTAAACACCAGGGATCACAGTTTTCTCAAGAGTGAATTTACTATTCACCAGTATGTCATTAAATGAATCTATCCGACGTTTCTAGTCAACTGGACAATGGCATTCTCATCAGTACACCCAGCGGTTTATTATTTGTGACCTTGGGAGTCTAATTTCATTTCACTGAGGAGCTCTGCAAGTAACATGGTGACATATCAATGGGTTCTGCTCAAAGACTGCGAGCGTGTTCATGATCAAACTAGTAACAAATGGACTACATCTTGTAGTCACTAACTATAGCCTCTACAGGCCCTACGTAGAAGAAATATTCTGGCTGATTAATAACTGGGATCATACACGGCCCATATTAACTGACCCCAGTCATGCACATTTTAAGACCATTAAAGTAGAATATGGAACAATCTCTTTTTTTCATACTCCGACATGTTCAAAGATGAATGAATAAGAAAGTACACCATCTTGTTAAGTTCCCGTGAAGTGCGAGTGGAGCTTCGTTTGTTGCTTAACAATCAGGGAACGACAGGTTTACAAGTTGCATACTTTACAGAACACAGCAAACAAGTCCGGGAAACAATTAACCAAGATGCGTGCCCACAAGGATCTCCAGTTACAAACATGTAGCCATAAATGAAGCGTTAAGTTATTCGGAGAGCCGGTAGAAATCCTACTTCCATCACTGTCCTACAAGTATGGAGGTATCAGTGCATTCATCATTCGCTGAAGTTCCAATGCAATTCAGAGTGCTTATCTTGCGAATCTTGTCATCATCTCTTTCAACACCTGTTCTGTATGAATGCCAAATATTAACAGGTGCCCGTCTAGGTTTTTTCCGCTAGTTCGTGTTTATTTTCTCGCCAACTGTTATCGCACCGGTTGAGTTGTAAAAACCACAGAACGGCTCAGGAACAATCTTGTATCGATTACAGAAAACCCATTTCTAGCTTGATTCTTCCACTTGATTGAAACTGACCATCAAATAAATTCGATATAAGCTTTCCGAATCACTTACAAGGTCTGTCAAGCCTACTACAGAGCTGTCAGAGTATGACAGCGGAGGCTATTGTCATCAGACTTTAATAAACACGTCTGTGTTTGCAAACAACTTGTGCGAATCCCCTACCCCAATTTGCCAATAACCTCAGAGTCACACTAAACCCGAGCAAACGTGAGCCGCCTAATACCGGTGAACGCGCATCTCTGTACAGACACGCGTGACACATACATTCACCTCCACTCTCACTCTCCTTCAGTAGCCTGTAATCCGTCTCTCATCTCT